>JAUCMU010000047.1:8275209-8294807 GCA_032275025.1 Enteromius treurensis | reverse complement strand
ATGAGAAATGAGCTTCCCCCAACCCATCCCCCCCCCCCCGTCATTGGTGAGGTAGGAAACAACTTATGACCTCTTAGGTCTTTAGCCTCTTGTGCGCTTTAGCCAAAGGTGAGCGGAGTTCATGCTCCTTATGAGAAGAAGAGGGGGTGGATTGCTGCCAAGGACTCTCTGAACGGCCCTTAACGCCACAAGAAATCATTTTCTGGTTACATGTAAAGAAAAAAAAACATGCCCTTGAGAACAGTCTCAAGTTCGCAAATGAAACGAGTGCATTAAATTCAGTTGTAAGGCATTGCGGGAGTGCGCAGATGTCTGTGTGAAGGAACAAAGCGAATCGGGCCGGCCATCAAAACGGTTCTTGTTTGTTGACCTAGCTGGGAGGCTTTTTTTCCCCCAGATGTTTTTTGACAGCTATAAACAGGCGATGAGGGAAAATCGTAGTGAAATGTGATTGTTCTTGGAGGCTTTGAGGAGAACAGAGATGCTGAGGGGGGCAAGAACGGGGAAAAACCTTCAAAGTATATATCAGATCTACGGCCTGCTGGGATTTCTTAGCTGTCGGGCGTTTTTTGAAGAAGAGATGGTTGAGTCTTGGGAGAGCCGTGTTTTTAGTGTGCCTGAAATAACGCTTATGCACCAGGAGCTCCTTTTCCCTCCATTTCTCGATTTTTTTTCCTTTAATGTAGATGTTGCTTTGAAAGATTTGGCTGTGTATGAGTTTGGGACTGTTTTTTTTCATGGTGCAATGGTTCACAAGCTCCATTTCTGTAAGCTATGCTTAGATGCTGTCTTATTGACTCTAGATGCAATTTTATGTTGATATTGTGTCCTTTTCATGCCTTCAGTTTTCATTCTTGTCCTCGGGGTAACCTCGGGCGAGGTGTTGAGATACGTAGATGCCCTGCTGCGATTTGGCACACAAAACCACTTCCCTCAGCATCTGACACCGGCTCATTGTCACCTTCTTTGAATGACAATGGTGTCGGCAAGAGCGCATTATCTGACCTGAATGCTATTAACAGCTAGATTATCTCATACTCCCGGTGCTTGTAATATGATTTTATCTGTTTCATGTTGGGCTGTTAGTGCATTTTTATCTGAATTAATTTCATGGTTTATGGTTTAATCTGCTCAGTAAATGCCATGGCATGTTGTAGTATTTGTCGAGAAAAGCCACAAAATTAAGACATTTTATTGTGGCATACAAAAACATTAAGCATTGGTACTGAGTGTATTGGTAATTTTATTATCATATTGAGCATAAGCAAAGAAATCTATTTTGTATTTTTTTGTAGAATGCATGTTACCATGGAGAATATTCTTATTCTATTCTTTAGTTTAAATATTTTGTTCTGTACTTATTAAAGTAGGTATATGCAGTTTCTAGCTACTTATATTTGTTTATACATTTTAAATATTTAATGTTATATGTAATATATATATATGTATATGTGTGTGTGTGTGTGTGTGTGTGTGTATATATATATATATATACTATATTATAATACTCAAATAATTACATTTGTTATAATATTTATTTCTAATACAGGCCTATATGAAATGATTAATTCTTGCATCATTTAAATATAATTCAATATTGTAATTTGGACTTATAAATGCATATAATTTATAAAAATGCCTAATGTTTTTTTCTCTAATTTTATATTGTCTTCATTTGACTATTAAAATTCCTATAATTAAAAACTATTAAAAATTAAACACAATTTCTGTTGTTGCCCAAATGTTACTTTTGTATATTAATATATTATACAAAACAATTGTAACAGATATGTTTTATACTCAAAATATTTGCTAGAGTTTATGTAAGACTATGCATGTATAAATGTATAACATTTTAAGCTATTGTTTTTTTTTTAATCACTTTTAGCACTACACATTTTAAACAGACATTTATTTTAAAAAATGGAGAGAGCATAATTAATATATGATACAGAGTTTTAAAAGGCTAAGTTTCGTTTATTGGGTAAACTAACCGGTGTTTTACTGACCTTAGAAGCATCTAGGTGTATGTGACTTTCTTCTTACAGATGAATAGAGTCAGAGATTACCAAAAAAAAAAAAAAAAGTGCAGACCCCTCCGAGCTTTTGCATGCATTTTTACATGTATCTGTTGCACATGAGCCTCTGGAAAATGTAGGAACAAAGGAAACAATATTTCCTTACTTGAGCAATAACCTCTTGACATATTGAAATCCTCAGACAGTTTTCTTTACCAATCCTGGGTTTGAGCTTCTAATTTGTAACTGGTGTTTCGTTTTGTTCTCTCACCGTCACTGATCGCGCAATCCGCCGGGACTGCTTCCACGTGCCACAGTCAGCGGAAGTGAGAAAAACTGTTTGAAATATGGATATTTATCGTGCAAAAACACATGGATTCACTATACAGGAAGCCGTTATTTATGCTCCTTTATTCACCCATACCTCATGCATACTTTATTTCACGTGTTCTGAACTGTTTACGGCAAACACCCGTTTATCCCCACCGAAATGCTTGTAGGGGCCTGAACGGTTACATGCACGCCGCAATTCATGACACCTGATACATATGTCGTCTTTAATTACTTCACATGCAATCAAGGGTTTCTCCAGCTGACTTTTTACACATTCACAAAAGCCTTCTAAACCGCGGCATTGTTTAACGTGTAGCCACAGATGACACGGCTGTCACACCATTCTTCTTTAGTGTGCGCCGCGGCCTCTAACCCCTGCTGCTCGATGATACCGTGACGCTCCGGTTTTCCAGCATCACTCTCAGCAGCAGTTTTTCCCCTCGTATCCCAGAGGTAATTACCTTACATGAGCACCACAGAGAGCACTCTGCAATTCTACTGCAAATTGTTCAATCGATAGGTTTGAGCTCAGGGAGACAAGAGTTTTTAGTATTCAGACTGAAGCATTAATTAAAGAAGGCTCTCATTGCTACCGCACTACATGAAAAGAGCTTTCTGGTGAACAAAGAAAGCCTACTACAAAACAAAACAAAGATGTTACAGAAATGGACTAAACAGCTGCTTTGAGTGTTTGGCCTACATTTCGTGACTGAGCAGTCGAACACATCTGAGTTCGCCGTTTATGTGTTGCTTGGCAACGGCTTATAATTAGGCTAATGAACTATATTTCTTTGTGCACTTCAATAATTAATGTGTTTAATTGAGCATCTGTGTCTTTTAGTGTTGCGTTCAAAGGCGGTGTATAAAAGGAAAGTTTGCACCTTTGAGTCTTCATCTGAAAAATTTGAAATTAACGTGTCTTGAACACAATGTTAAAAAAAGAAATTGTATTTTAACTGTTAAATACTGTAAAATGGCTACAGAAAGAAACTACAACTTAACAATAAGTTCCTATGATACTATATACAGGGAAAAACTACAAAGATTTAACCAGACATTTTACAGACAAAACTTTACAGTAAAATGCTGTTAATTGTACAGTTTTACAGTTATTTTTAAAGTAAAAAAAACAAATCATAACCCTAACCCGACATTCCCTGAATGACACTACACATTTGAAAGCCTTTAGTTATGTACATTTGGGTTTTATCTTTTGTTGATTGTTAAATGTTTATTGTATTATTCAGCTGTCATGTGTAACCATGATGGTGTTTTGTGTTCGTGTGAAAGACCTTCTGTATATACTTCAACTTATGGGGAACTTATTATCAGTATATGTTAAAGGTACAAAACAGACATGCGTTGTTTGGGATAGATTGTTCGCATTCAGATTTTCTTGTTTGTAAATTCGTTTTTTGCTGTAGAATTTACAGTTTGTTCTGTAAATGTAATTTTTCCCCCGTATTTTTTATTTATTTATTTATTTTTACAGCTGCTCAAATTATTTTGCCGTTTTTCTCTATAGTGTGGGTTTGTTTTCCAATCAAGTTCACATTATAAATTGGATTTGTGTTGATTTTCTTTTGGATTATTGTGATGTTTAAGCAGTACCCATTCACTGCAAGAGCAAGTTATGTAATGATACATTCTAAATCTCTTCTGATGAAATATAAACTCATCTACATCTTCCATGGCTTGAGGGTGTGCACATTTACAGCAAATGTTATTTCTTGGGTGAACTATTCCTTTAAGGCAGTGTAAGCTACGGATTTAAAAATGTTTTTCTCAAGTTTACATATCTCTCAAATCTATATTTTATTTTGCTGTATTACACTAGATGATGAACCATGCCTAACCTTGTTTTTTGTTCAAGAATACGTTTTTGGGCTTTTCCCCCATAGCATTTAAATTCTTCAGTGTAATCAATAATTCATTTCTGTCTTGTCCCTCTGCTGCTTGTGCTTGTCATAATCAAACCTGTCAATCTTCAAGATTTGTCAATCAAAACAGCACCAAGCTGTCACTTCAAATTAGTGTCCGCTCGCACAAGTCTAATTAAATAAAACAGTGTTCGATATCTCTTTGATTACAAATACTTTCAGTGTTTTTAAAATGGCAGTCGGCTTCTGTTCTAACAGCATCCAAGACCCTTCAAATACCTTCAAGAATTGTGATGAAAATATCCTGAATGGATTTTAGGTTACTGTGAATTATTGCTTTATCTGTTATTTCTCTGTAGTGTATTTTTTTTCTTTTGAGGTAGCAACCCTTTTTGACTGTCTCAGATTTCATTTAACCATGCTGTGATATTTTGGAAAATGCGAAACTTCACAGTAAACGCTCTTTAGTTTTCAGTCAGATTGGTTCATTTAAGGCCACATTTTATGGTTTGCAGCAGTCTAACTATTTATCTTGCTTTATTAGAGCATAAAATTGCTTGCACATGCAGTGTTAGTTTCATAACCAAGTTGAAGAGTTCAAGTTGAAGTAGTAATTCGGCTCGCTCATGATGCACTCCGTCAAAGAAAAAGATACAATCAACCATTGCAATCTGGAGTAGCAATTCCTAAATAAGCCCTATTTTTGTTTTACTACCCAAACCCCTGATATAGTGTTCAGCTGAAATAGACTCCCTCTGCGTTCCTGTCGAGAGACCATAGCATCCTCTACCCAATTCCTTTCATGCTGACAGTGTTTTGACAAATTAATAAAAGCACGGTTGGCTCCCTAAGTGACTTGCAGAAGGCCAAGATTTTTTGACAGAATCGCAGTGAGTTTTTGCGCACTTTTTAATTAGGAGTGTCTGTTTCCCTCGTGGATGCAAAGTTGAAATTTGATTTAGAAACTAATTACAGTTATATCTGAAACAGCTCTGTTCTCTCAACCCACGGGTAAGCATGTATAACAGGGGGAACGTTTTTTAACAAGATTGGAGCAGTCTGATTCAGACAAAGAATTCTAGCTTTTTTTTTGTTTAAATAAAAGCATTTTATTGGCTTAATTAGCCTTGAAGTCCACTGACTTTAATTGACAGCAAAAACTAAATTAATAGTCATGCAGTTTTGGTACAACATGAAGGTTTTTTTTTTGTTTACTGTCCCTTTAATGAAGATTTCAACCTAAAATGCTTTTTTGAAGAAAGTCGTTGAAACGGCACAATGGTGAGTAAACAACGATTCCTTAAAAAAAAAAAGACAAGACTGAAACAATCTGATTTGCATTCAAATGAGGAATTAATAGCTTTTTGATTAAATAATATAAATATGTTATACTACACAGTCTTAATCAAAGTGATAGTTCACCCCCTTTATTGCGCTATACAGTGGAAGTCCAATTTTTTTTTTAATTAAATGGACAATAACAGCTGAAACAATTTTATAAAGTCATGCAGAGACAACATAAGGGTGAGTAAAATGATTTTATTTTTGGGTGAGCTGTCCCTTTAACAAATAACTCACCTAGACGTTTACTCTTGTATCCTTTTTTAAGCTTAAAAGCCTGCACAAGAGCAGCTTGGACGTTTCGCAGATTTTTTGATGAACTGCTCCTTAAAGTAAACCAAAATACCCCATTGTGTCTGCAGTTGGGTACCGGTTCATCCAGTCACATTGTGTTCATGAATCATGCCGTGTCCAGCGACTGCCTTATGTAAGCACCGTGGGCCGGACCCTCCCAGCAGGAACGGCGGGAGAAGTACATAAGCCTGAGGTAAAGGAATAAAATAAAAAAAAATCCAATTGCGTAGGCTGGAGTACTTTTTTATTTTATTTTTTTTACTTCTTTTTCATTTTATTATTATTTTTATTTATTTAATGTGTTTACTTAAAAGTAAGTCTACAGGAGATGTAGTGTCAGTCTGAGCAATATTGGTTGGGAAAACTTGTTGTAGAACGAATCCTAACAACCCTGCATTTCAATCGTTCTGAACATGCTCATGCCATTAAGCCACCCACGACAGGCTCTTCACTGTCTGAATCTGCATACAGCGTGGGAGGCTATTGTGTGGCCTCTGTTCAGTCCACGTAAATAGCCACATTAGACTCACCGCTGCCCCTTCCATCTGCATGAAAACGCCCAGTTGTTTGGCATATGCAGCAAAGCTTTCAGCGTGAAATGTTTACAGCTGCACTGTTTTGTTTATGTTAATGAAATCAGGACACTATGAGTGACTTGAACGTATTAGCTTTTATAAAAAGCTTGCCTATTGTCCCAAAGAACTGTATAAATCTCCAGTGTGTGTCTTAAATATAGAATGTATCATCAGGTAAAATGCTATAAAAAATGTATTTGTAAAGATACAGCTTTAGCCTGTCTCTCTCTGGTCTCCCCTGAGCCCACTGAGTTTTTAACAGACCCCCTCAAGTGGACTGTGGGGGATGGGGGGGGGGTAAGAATAAATGGGACGAGTCAATGCCTCTATCACAATATGATTGGACATGAATGTCCATGATGGTTCATGCAATAAATCCCGCCTTCTTGTGTTAGTGCTTGTTTTGCATTCGCAGATCAGTCTGAATGAACAATATAATGCCATTAATGGTAAGACTATATGTATAAAGCAAGTAAACGCCTCTCACACTTAGATGTAATCTAAGATTTCAAAAAAATTGTTCGTTCTTTTATTGATAGTGTTAGTAATGTTTATTAAGCCAAGAACATGTGACTGGGACATGAACTTACATTAGATTTTTTTTTAGGGCCGGGACTAAATTAATCGGATCGGCCAATATGTTTGCGCTTTTTGTCAGTAAAGCCGGTCCTGTAATCAGCAGTAAATGCCATCGGGTGCGTGATTTCACATTGAGACGTATATACTACACAATATTTCGGCGTGCGTGATTTCACATTGAGCCGTTTATACTACACACAGCTGTTGTTCACTGTTGAGCTGCGCAAATCCACGCTGATAATAAAAATGGTTTTGCGCAGCTCGTCAGTGAACAACGGCTGTGTGTAGTATAAACGGCTCAATGTGAAATCACGCAAGCCACAATATTGGTCTGTTGGACTTGGTTGAATAAAAATAAACAAAATTTTGTTGCTTAAGCATATGTATTCAGTCATTATTCAATGGTGTACTAAAAATCCATATGAAAAAACGTACTTCTCACTGTTCTCTGGTCAAATATTTATATGCCATTAAAATGCGATGAATTTCGATTAATTAATTACAAAGCCTCTAATTAATTAGATAAGTTTTTTTCATCAAGTCCCGGCCCTAATTTTTTTAAAAACCCAAAAAAACTCAATATATATGCAGTACATGTAAGTATTTAAGTTTTTTATGATTTAATATTCCCAGATATACTGTATGGTATTGATCATCTTGTTTTTTGTATCCAAGCATTTAGGAGGCTAGTGCCCAAAGCCTGTGCTGATATGAGTATATGGAGAACAATAAATCCATTGCTATTCTTTGACAGGCTGTGGTGTATCATTCTTTATAAGCTGATATTACACTCCTCCACGGCAATTGTTCCCTCTGATTGCTTTCAGCGCTCTCCGCAATTGTGTATCATCCTATCATTCCGTAAGTAAACATTGGGAGATGGCCTGCCAATGTTGCTGTATCATGAGGGACAGAGGCAAAGGAAATTGCTTAGGCCCTTTTTCAAAAACCTCCCATCTCATTACGTTCCTGCTGGGCTCCAACAGCCAAATAAATGTGTTGCTTATTGACTCTAGAATGGTAAATTTCACGCTGCCATTTTTTGATGGATTTGTTTATAAGATCCAATAACCATCAGGGCTAGGCTTGGCCTTAAAAGTTTAACACATGGATTTAAGCATTTCATAGTATGTGCATAGTATGTGCATTCTCGGTGGGAGACATGGTGGAGGATTCGCTGACTCGCCGCTCTGCTGGAAACCCGTGGATCGAACACAAAATGGCGGCCGAAGCAGCGAACGCCTTTCCGGCACCGAGGTTGCCAGCGTCGCACAAACCCCCCGCGGTGCATAATTCGCAAGTGCAGTTGCCAGGTCTGTCTGAAACCCCTGCAGTTCCCAAACCGCAAAGGAGGGGCTTGAAGCCCGTTTTTCTGTGTGGCAAGCCGTATAAGGCACTGTTGGTCCCGGTTTTACAGCCAGAGAGGCTGTTTCAAGCTCTGTCAGTCCCAGTCATACAGCCAGGAGTTCTGTATGATGTTAAGTCGGTCCCAGTCACACGGCTTGACGAGCTGTTGAAGGCCCTCACAATTTCCAACCCTTTTTTCTAATGGGTTTCAGCCCCGTAGCACAATACGAGGGGTCGTGTCATGTCCAGTCTGTCCCGGTTACGCAGCCTGAGAGGTTGCAGAAGGCCCTCATGGTGTCTAGCCAGTCAGAAACGAGTTCCAGCCCCGTGGCCATCTGTGGTCTGTGACCTGGACTTATGGTGGCCCGATCCGCCAGCCCCAGTCTGTGATCCGGACCCGTCGTGGCCGGATCCGCCAGACCCGGTCTGTGATCCAAATCCGGAATCACTTAATTCACCCGAGCTCCACGAAGCCTGTGAGGCCCCATGGCCAGAACCTCTGGAAACTGTGTGACCCGGAGACTCCATCGGGTCCACCAGAGGCTGCACTACCTCTGGAGATGTCGGTTTCGGAGTCCTCAGAGGTCCCACTGGTGGCTGCTCAACCCAAGGAGGTTCTCTGAATCATGGTTTGGTTGGTCATGGAGGGCGTATTCACTGTCGGCTCAGTTTCAGAGCGCAATGTCAGTGTCATTGTGGTCACGAAGGGGGTTATCACTGACTGTTGGGTCTCAAAGGGGGCATTCACAGTCTGGTTGGTCTAGGAGGGCGATAAAACTGACTGTCGGTTGCAAGAATTCTCTTTCTGGTCTAGGAGGGAGAGCTCACTGACTGGTTGGTTCTCGAGGGCGCAATGTCAGTCTGGTGGCCCCAAGAGGGCTCTGTTGCGGTCTGGCCGAACCAGAGGGGCTCTGCTGCCATCTGCTCCACCCCGGGAAGATTGCCTCGCTGTCTGTTTCGCCCAGGTGGGCGTTCCCGCCACCTGATCCACCCTTCCCCGCCGACAGCTCCGCCCCGGTGGGCTTCTCCACCGCCTGCTCCACCCAGGAGGACGTCTCCGCCGCCATGAAATGTATATGCCTCCATGGAATCTGTTTGCCGGCGATTTACCTTGTATATTGTGACTCTGAGCTTGAATTAAACTCACTAGCACATGAACTCGCACGCCTTGCGTCCCCTTCGTGACATGTAGTATGCATCATTAGTTAGCTAGCACTAGTCTTGTTGCAGCATTCGTGGATGTACTACATCCACCATCTTGAGATTTTTTTGAGACTTTTTTTAAACTTAGACGTACTACCAGCAAGCACGAAAAACAATCTAGAGCCTCATAATTCGAATGTTGGTAATAGTTTTTAGTGCCTGAAATCATCTATGCTGGCTCAGCCTGCTAGTTAACAATGAAAATTTACTATAATATTGTTGCAGCAAACTTACAAACAACTTTCTATTCAGTCTCCATTGTTTAACTTCCAAGTTATTTACTTGTGTGTTGCTGTGGAACAACTTTCTTGGTCGCTGTAACTTTTATACCTGAAAGATCTACATAATCTACATGAAGCTAAAAGGCTCAAGCTGCAGATTTCTTAGTCTTAGCTAAGCTTTCAGGTTTTGGTTCCACCATCTTTTAACTGCTTCCATTTCGCCTTTGTTCGTCTTCGGAATGAGAATGGGTCCATGATCCTGGGTAGACAGCAATGCAACTAGCACGTTCATGGCATATAAAGTTAGTAAGGACATTCAAATAGAGCATGCTACGTCAGTAGTTCATCGGTAACAACATACTTTGTTGACCCTGGAACAACATTTTAATGCAAAAATATGGTGTTGACCATATCTCTACACCTAAACCTAACCTTACCCATGAGTAATGCCTAAAATCTGAGGAAATGATAGATGACTGACACTGATGTACAAGCCCCAAACATTGAGTGTAACCCTAAAAATCTCAAAGGCGAGGGACATGGTGCACTTGGTAAAATCAGGTTAGCAAAATACTTGTGTGCTATGCGCATTATTTGCACTATAATATAATATTTGTATGCGAAGAAAATAAAAAAACCAACAACAATTTCTTCTCTTCTGTGAAGATGCCACATGGACTTTTAAAAGGAACCGTATGTAAGAAATGGCCAAAACTAGTACTGCAATCACTTTCAAAATACTGTTACTGCTCCCCGTTGACTAGAGGTTGCCAGGTAAGCTGCAGGATCCAGGAATGTTTAGGCTGCTATGAGGAGACGAGTCAATGTTTTAATTTCCCAAACAGTTTATAACATTTTCAATTCGAAGACCCACCTCCCCTGTATGCCCTTACGTTACTATGCATGAACATGCACAACTTTGTTCGACTGTAGTGAATATTTGAAATGCCCACTTATAAATACAAGTAAATTATGAATCTTACCTGTCCAGGAGAAAATTTGCAACATTGGCGTCTGTTTTCAAGTTCTTCTCTGCTTTTATCAGAAACTGCAATAACTATACTAGTGTCCAAAAATGACATTTTATTATAATATAGAGATAACTAAATTGCCTGTCATTGTTCTTACTGTTCATCAGCTAGGAAAAAATAAAGAAAGTGATTCCAATGATGTCATATTTATCACCTTTGGTGTGAATGACCATTAAGTGTGTTTTGAGACGCTAACATAATGCATATATAATTGTGTGTGCAATTAAACTCTCTAACAAGATGTTGTGTGTTTTTTTTATCCTGCATTGAGGGTTGGGCTCTTATCCAACAGCATTTGTGTTATCTCCTTAGATTCACATCAGAATCAGCCATCTGCTTCGCTCCTGTGGCCTCAAAGGATAGCAAAGTGTCTCCTGGTTGCACAGCAGTCTCAGCAGATGTCGCAGGTCATCCGTGTATTGTTCGCCTACTTATTAAAAATGCTTAGCAGCGTTCCACATCCAGGAGTTTATTAGATGGCTGGGGTGCTCTTCTTGTTAAAAAGTGTGTTTCCAAGTTAAATTAAAGTCTCCTTTTGTGCCACTGGTTTCATCTCATTTCCCAGTGTTCCTGTTCAGCGCACTAAATCTGCCTTATCTGCTTTTTACCAGAGGGGCGTTTATTTATTTGCGACTGCTTAGAAATTGGGGTCTACGACCGTAACTGGTATAGACTCTAGGCTTTTGCTGTTCTTTCCGACTGTGCGTAATCAAGTTCTGTGAAAATGCAGTGACACCGTTTTGACCCCATTACAATCCTTGGACCTCATCTGAAAGTGCTTGCAACTCAAATTTTGAAAGGTTCGACAAAGCCATCGATATCAGCGGTCACTCATTCCGCCATCATGTTGAGGGGAATTAAGGTAAAAAAAAAGGGGCCTCTTTCATAATGTTTGCTTTTTTTCTGGCAATTTCTCCCTGCCCTGATAGCGTCGGGCTCCTTTGTAAATATTGCACAGTGTGTCTTCATCTGAACCGATGCGACACCACTCATGGTGCCACTGGGAACATGATTAAGAGATTAGTTTCCTTGTTAGATGCTCTCTGAAGAAAACGGCACAAAAAAGCACAGTCAAGGTACTCGCAGTGCAACACAGACTGCAATTTCC
Source organism: Enteromius treurensis (assembly GCA_032275025.1). NCBI lineage: Eukaryota > Metazoa > Chordata > Actinopteri > Cypriniformes > Cyprinidae > Enteromius > Enteromius treurensis. Next base: position 8,282,877 of record JAUCMU010000047.1, on the reverse strand, counting down.
TCACGCCCAAGGGACGTTTTTATGAGACAGCTGGATTTTGTGTTGTCACGTTGGACTGAGAGCATCCCGAAAGCTTGATTACAGAATATGAGCCAGTCATGAAGCAGACAGACGCACCATACCCCCCCCCCCCACCCCCCACCCCACACACCCCCCCTTGTGGAAACACACGGCGCTTTTGGCCGATGGCACCCTGTTGCCATAGTCTGGATTCTGTAATAGTAATGGCTTAGTTTTCTCTGGCGACTCTCCCAGCGTTACTCTGGCATGTATTGCGTGGCGGAATGCTTGGCTGTGTTCTGAATTGCTCATTACATTCCCAGAGGCAAACAAGCCAACCCAAAGATACAAACAAAGACAGACGCAGCCGACAGCAGGGAGACGACCCCCCCCTGAAACACACTCTGCACGGTGACTGCTCGCATTTCTCTTGCAGCTAGCATGCAGTCTTAAGAACCACTTCCTGATAGCAAGCCATTAATTTAGTGTGTTGAGAGTATAGGGATGTGCAGAACGGCCTGTTTTTAAAATGCATTATATGGTCTCAAGGAAACCTTACCTAATTGTAGTGGTTAAAATACGATGATTTAAAAGTACATTCAGTTAATTGTATTACTGGAACTGCCAATGCACATTTTCTTACACAGTTGTTCTTTAATACCAAGCTACCGGCTTAACATGGTATTAACTGGTTAAGAATGGCTCTTTTGATTTGCTAGAACATGATTTTGCAATAACAAGCTATGACTTTGATCATGTTAAGAGTGGCTACCAGTGCTACGTCAAATTTTTTACGCCTCAAGAATAGAAAAGGATTTGATAGTCTAGCTTTTTAACCTAGCAACAGTATTTTAAAGCGGTTTAAAATGTTGGCACCTTAATGGCATCCAGTGCCACTGTGCTACTGACGTCCCGAGTTCGAATCCCGACTTGAGGACCTTTCCTGTTTCCACCCGCTATCGCACTTTGTGTCCTATCAGGTGAAAATGCCAATAATAAATAAAAATGAGATTTGACTAGGATTACCAAGGCTGTCAATGCAATGTCTATAACCCGTTTTGCCATGTTGCTCATGCGTGTTGGGCTTGTTTACATCAGAGTTTGCAAACACAAAAGGTATAACAGTGTGATTGTAATTGTATATTTTCACACATACATTACACACAGACATTATTGCATTTTCTTCTTCATGGGAGAACGATGTTTATCGCTACTTTCTAGCATAAACCAGGTCTATCAAGTAAAGGTTCTTTTGTACTGCCCCAAATTGTACTGTGCTGTTCTGCTTGGTGGAAAAGTGGCTTTATTATAATGACAGTTGGTTAAGAATAGATGTTTTGATGAGCTCAAAAAATAACACACTGTTTTTGCTCAGCCGAGGAAAAAGGTACAATGTTGTACAATGGCTAGCAGTTCTGTGTAAATTTTTTCCCTTAACTTTTCTCCTCAGATCATGTGGCCTTACGGGATAGAAAATATATTCCCCGCCTACTTCTTTAACATAGAGACAGGGCTTTAAAGGGATAGACTCATAGACAACTTTCCAGAGAAGCTTTGTCTGTGCCAACAGCTAAAGCACAAGAACAGCCATTAAAAATGCAGAAACTAAAGGAAAATGTGTATGAAAAAAGTTAACTTAGCTTATTAATGAGTTAGTCGTTAGACAACTAGTCCTGTGTCCTGAGAGTGCATACTGTATATTTAGCTGCATGTTGAACCAGATCAGATACTCAACTTTGTCCAGGTACATACTTGTTGGATAAATCAGCCTTATAGGTTTAATATATTCATCCCTATGAATAAAACTGTGTTTGAAGAAAGGCATCAAAGTGAGTCTCCAAATGAACCAGAACTGCAGTGAGGCAGCTTGGGGTTTTCTGAGCATGAACGAGTGGATATTAATTCATCTTGACTGCGGAGAGATGGCATGGCGTGTGCTCTGGAACCCCAGGATGTGTAAGCTTTTAATGAAGTGCTGTTAAAAGAAGCCAAGGAACACGGAGTCCTAGCGTCATGCTGAATGTCCTCCTATGTTACGAATCATCATCTGGCTACGTGCACCAGGTTCTCATAGATTATTTATTATATTTGTTTGTAATTTCACTGTTTCTGGCACAATCACACGAAAATAATTATTTCTTAATAAACCTGTACATGTTAGGCTGGGAAACATCCTCATGTCGTTGAATGTCGATGTCTGACACGGAAGATATTGTTGAATGAAGTCGTTATTTTCGTTTTTCTTGCAACATTTTCAGGAAGTATTCACTGATGTCACAGACTATTTTAACAATGTTCTTACTATGTGTCTGGGCCATGAAATGTTTTTGCATTTATTGCGGGGTTAGAAAGCTCTCAGATTTCATAAATAATATCTTATTTTGTGTTTTGATGAATGAAGTGAACCATCCCTTTAAAGGGAGCTGCATTTCCAGTTTTGGCTCCAAACGATGTAGCATTGGGATAAGTCATTTAAGTAGATTTTAATGAAATTATAAAAAGAATGACTACTTCTATGTTTCCCCAAAAGGCGAAATCTCCCCATTGGTCTAATAAAGGGAAAGTCCCGCCCTCAAACCTCAACCATTGGTTGATCCAATACCAAGCTATTGAGCAGGTCAGTATTCTACCGTTTTTACACTTTTTAAAGGGATCTACCTACATATGACTGACCTATATTTGTCTGTACATATTAAGCTGAGATATGAAAAAGTATTTGCCTTTTAAGGATTTCATTAAGTTTTCACTGCAATGCATCTGAAGGAAGACTGTACAGCTTTAGCTTTAAAAGCAAATTTGTCATTAAATTACTAGGTGCCACTTGATATAAAGTGTTCCTAATACCTGTGTACTTCCATAGCACGTAACTAGATGTGTATCTAGTATGTAACCACAGTATACACATTGCACAAGTACACATTGCTACTTAGTATCTACAGCTGTAATAATTCTGTGACTACATACATCAGAATGGTGTGTGTACAGACGTGTAACAGGACATTGGTAACAACACTTTTTTCACTTCACTAAGTGGTCATGTAACAGGAATTACATAGCTACAATTGTAACAGCAGTATGCATAAGAGTGACTGGAACAGGGGGTGATCAGGGGGTGTAGTTGGGTAGGTTTAGGGATATGTAAAGTGTAACTCTGTAATAGCAGTGTATATACATGGTAACTCCTCAGGAACTGCCCACTTAATATAAAGTGTAACATTCAGGCCACCAACCACAATTTATATGTAAAGCCTAATTTACTGCCTGCTGCTGTGTAACATCAGAGTAATTGCATGCAAAATCCATAGCCATTGTCTATTTAATATAAGGTGTAACACTTTATTTACCAAAAAGTGTTGTTACCCCTGTCCTGTTACACATTTGTACTTACACACACTATTCTGAGGGTTGTTACAAAATTTTACAGCTGTAGATACTATGTACTTACACTGTGGTTACATACACATTTAATTACTATGGAAGTACACAGGTATTAGGGACACTTAATATAAAGTGGGACCAATTAGGATTCTCATTTATGTTTTTCAAGTACAGCTCTTCCCGAGAAACGAACAGAGAAATGTCCACGGATAATCCTTGTTGTAGCCCCTAGCATGTTTTTTTAAAGCTTATAGCATGCAGTTAGCATTTACCGGAAACCTGGCTAATGAAAATAAATGGCTGTGCTGTCTTAAATTCGTACAGAGGCGCAAAAGCTGATGTCATACTTGAGGAGAAGCTGGTTGTCTATTTATATTCGTTAACTCTGTGTGGCTGTAGCGCACTGCGCTAGCTGAAAATAGCATTTATTATTTGAAAGTAACAACCCAAAGCCTAAGAGAAAACGTCGGTCTACTGCGCTTGATTTGTTCTAAGCAGATCATCGCATATTTTGCCACCGTTGCTCTCCGAGAGCTTTCTCGTCTTGGTGTTTGGCTGCATCAGCAGTATTAGTGCAGGTGTGCGTGACTGATTCCCAACACTGCCTTTATCTGCAACGTCAGCTTATTTCCACTTCACAGCATTAGTTTGAGTGTCTCGGGCTTGAATGTGATGTCTTTCTTCAAATTATCTTACCACATGAGCACATGCTCTCGTGTGAACCCGACTTTACAGCCCGTCTCAACCTCTCCTGCAGTGCAAGTCTGGAATTGCAATGACTTGTGGCTTATTGGATTTTAAAAAAGGATGACCACAGTTTCATTTTCCCTCTCATGAAATTCATGAGCTCAAGTCTCGTGGTCCTTGACCTCCTTTGGAATGATAAATCAGCATCTATAGTTCCTCCAATCAGTTCATTCAAGGGAATATTTAAATTTGAATGTGTGTAGTTGCATTACTGGATGGTTCCCAATCCTTGTGCGGTTTGTGTGCTCTTTTTGTTTATGGTAAACAGGAATGCGGCAGCCTTGCATATTGGATATGAAAGACATTTACACGTGGCTTTGTGGACATCATTGACCCTTCCCGCAAGGCTAGGGACCGTCTATCAAAAGCAGTCTGTGAAAATTAAGTCAACTGGTAAACAATGAATTTTAATCAGTGTGGGTGTTGCAATATTCAGTATTTAATTATGAATCATTTAGGAGGTAAAATCACATTATGAGGGTAGTAAAGAGGATTCAGAAGAAAATAAAAAATTTAAGTTGAGTTAAAATTAGATAAATTGTTAATAGCTGCTTTAAGTGTAGCTTTTAATAAAACAAGAATGAATTCTTCAAACTTGATAAGACACGTCACTTTATATTAATTAATTAATTAATTAATTCACTTTTTTTTTAAATCAGAAGTGTAATTCCAGTATAGTTTGTTAGAGAACGTTGACACTCTCAGTATGGATTACTCAAACATAAGAAATTAAGTTTGCAAAACTTATTGAAAAATAGTTCATTTAATTTGAAATCATTTTTTTCTAAATTAACACCATTATATTAGAAACTTTTTCTGAATTTGTTTCTGGAAGTAGCATCGGTAGTTGCCTCTCATTGGGATGCCCTCTGGCTTTCTGGCTTTCTCGCTCCCTCTCCTCCTCCTCTCTCTCTGCCTCCCAGTAGGGGCCCATTTGGACCCGGTGGGACTCCAGCTATGTTCCGCTCTGCATGACTTCAATCACGACTGCCTTTGGAGGCAGTGGTTTAGTCTGTCTCTTGCACACCCTTTGCACGCGCACACACACTAAGGGTGCAAATTAGGTCCTGCTCTGGCAATGTCATTCACCGCTAAAAGAGAAGTACGCTCTAAGTTCAGCATGGTCAACTTGAGGTCTGAGCGACATCGAACATTTGAGTCACTTCTGCCTTTCTGCCTCATGGTGATTTCACAGCAGCGTGTCACTTTATATTATTGTGTAACGCATCTCTGCCAAACTATGGCATGTTAAAACATGAAACGCTACACAGTTTCCTTTAGTAGTACCACAGGAACTGGCTAGTTAGCCTCCAACTCCTGGAAGCAGTGGTGGGGAGAAACTGACTAAAAGTAAGCAGTGACCATACCAACTGAACAATTTTTTAGCACATTTTACAAAACAGAATAGCTTCTCTGGGAAAAAATTTACTTGTAAGCAAGTTAAGCTAGCTAACTGGTGCAACATTTACTAAACATTTCCAGTTTTTTCATTGTGATTGTAATTCTAATATAATTTATTAATTATAATTATGTACATTAGTTATTTTTTCAATGGCGCATAACTACTGGAGCTACTAGCAAACAGGCTAGCCAGTAGTTTCTATGGCCTGCTTTTACGTAATGTGCCATATTGAAATGGTCAAAGCCGGTCCATGAACCCTACTGAAGAAACCAGCATATGCTGCTTAGGTAGCAGGAATGCTGGTTTAAATTAGTCCTTTGCAGGTTTATGCTGGTTTATGCAGGACCAGTTTAAACCAGCGTGTGACCAGCTTAAACAAGTCTCCCAGCTTCAAAACATATCTAAACAGCTTATGTTGTTTTTTTCAGCAGGGAATACTCAAACAAGTTTGTCTACAACCCAAGTAACATATGCATGTATTAATATCTATAAGCAGAGGATTTCGCTAAGCTAACACAAGGAAGCCCTTAGCTAACATTTAAAAGTACTATTTAACATTTATAATATTGAGTTTATGTGTATTAAAAACACAAATCAATCAGTAGCGAGCTACATGCTAAAAAGCTAATTCGCTTACCGCATTTTATCCCCTTTTTTTTGTGCTAATCCGATTTTTAAAAAATGCATTCAAATGTAATTAGCAATCTTTTGTTAGTGACTTACAGCTTACTTGTCATTTAGCTGCTTTAATTCATGATTAGCATGTAGCTTGGCTAGCTGTGGTTTCAAAGATGCTTCAGACTGGAGCTACAATTATCCCTTTATAATTATTGTTAATTAACACACAGCGCCCCCTAGTGACTCAGATTACCCAGCACAATATCACATCACCATACGCAACAAACCATGCAGCAACGAGCATCCTAAATGCACAAACGAAACTCTTCTCTATGCCTTTCAATTTTCTGTGGCCACTTTATCACCTTGAAAGCATTTTAACAGGGTTTAGCACCCTGAGGGAAAGCACACATATGCGCGTCAAGGTGACCTCCTCCAAGTGCCATGGGAAGACCCTTGCCTTCGCCACATCGAGTGTCCCTATCACGACTTTATTTTGCTGCGAGCTGTTCTCACTGTTCTCAGTAATGCAGATGGTCTCACCGGACGGAGCTCAAACACGTCCAGGTGCCCTTTTGCCACCCTCCACCAAGGTTTGTTGCTTCAAATAAAGCGTGACGCACTCAGGCACTTCCACATCTCGCAAAGGTCAGTCTTTTTTTTTCCTTGAAAAAGAAGACAAAGGATGTTTTTCTTCTGCTGCCCCAGAATTCCCCCGTCTCTTCACTGTTCTCTTACCATTTTTCACAGCTGCCACTCAAACGAAGCCATCTTAGAGGTTTTAAAGCTCAGGCTGAAGTGTGTGAGGGTGTTGAAGTGTGTTTCAAAAAACACCAACATCTGAGGCTGGCTGAAGCCATTAGGAGCAGAGACAGCTTTGCGATGTGTGCATTGTTATCTGGTTGTTTTAAAAAAGGATGTCAGGCACTTTAAGGAGCCTCAGTGGAGTATTCTGAACAGACACTGATTATGATTCAGTTATGTAGTCTCTTTTCGACTTTATGTCTTTTAAAGGAGGTCTTCAGCAAAACCGAGAGGTATTGTCTTTTTTACTTTTTTGAAAGAAGTCTTGTGTTTTCACCAGGGAACATTTATCTGCTCAGAAATACACTAAAAACAGTAATACTGGGAGATATTATTACAGTTTTTAGCATCATTACTCCAGTCACGTGATCATTTAGAAATCTCTCTAATGAGCTAGTTTTTTACTCAAATATATTATGCAAGTTTACTTTTGCAGTATTATCCATAAATACCATACTCATGCTTTTGGTGTACTGTTTTCCGCATAGTTTACTGTGTAGCAAGGCCGTTGATGATCATTTAAATGGGCAGCTGCTCTAAGTTAAATCAAGTGAAGTTAGAGGGTTGAATAACCGCAAGCCAAAATTATGATGAATCTAATGTGTATTGCTCCCCATGGACAATATCAACAAGCCACTCCCTTACACATCTCTCTCCATGATGGTAACAGTTACACTTTTATATAAAAGGGCTGCAAATGAACCAAACCCACCCAAACT
>JAUCMU010000047.1:8242208-8265615 GCA_032275025.1 Enteromius treurensis | reverse complement strand
TTTTTCAATATTTTGACTTCTCTCAAAATATTGCTCCTTTATTCTCAGAATGTACCCACAGACTATACTGCCCTTATATTACAAATATATTTTCAGATATATTTTTGCAAAACATTGCTCCATTTCTCAATTCATAAGAGTAATTGTACTTTCCCCCCCAAACTACTGCTTTATCATAAATTTGACAATTCACAAAATATTATAAGTTTTCTCAAGATATCTCGTAATGTTAATTTTATACACAAAATATTACTACTATTCTCAGAACATACTTTTTCATAATTTTGACTAATCACAAAATATTTCTTCATTTCTCATATTATTATTACTTTATTCTCATGCTTTTCACTTTATTCTCAAAATATTTGTACTATTTTTTTTTATCTCTAAATTTTACATTATTTAACATAAATGCAGTAAAAATCTAAAGAACCCCCTTTTTTTTACTACTATAAAGAACCTTTATTTTAATCGATAGGTTCAATGGATATTCTTCTAGGAACCATCATTGCAAATGAAGAAGCTTTATTTTTAAAAGTGCGCCCTTAACATCCTGTGTCAGTGTGTCATTCAGCTGCCCACAGGGCCTCGATGAGGCAATGTAATGACCCCCATGACAACAATGCATCCATCTACGCAAGGCCGAATTCAGAATAGACAGCGCTGATGGGACCTTGGGTCCACGGAGGATCTGCCATGAATTTCTCATGTGACTTAAAATAGAAAGTACATGCAAGCTTGAACGTCTCAAGCCTGTTGCCAGGCATTGATGAATTATTCAGCTATAATGGAAAACACACTGTGATCATAGAGCCACATGTGGCCGTTTCAAGCAGCAACTACAAAAAGCTCACTTTGTTTCTGTCTCTGTCTCCTCCTTTATTTTAAGCTTTCGCTTTTTTCCATCTGCACGTGGCTTGGCTATACTGGAGTGGCCGTGCTTTGCGGTGTGGTTTTACTTTCTTTTTGATGTGATTTTGACTTTGTCGTTGTGGGGAAGATTTGTCAAGGATGCAATCAGGTTCTTCATCGTCTGTGTTCGATCAGGGTAACGTAAAATTACAACACTGTCAGAGCTCAAAACTGTCACGCAAGAAAGGAAGCTAGAGTTGTAATTGGGTAATCCATCTTTTTTGTCACGTGCACGTCATTTCTCAAGTAAGGCCATCTGCGCAGTTTGCTGTCTGCTTTTTATATAGAAAGAAAGAAAAGGAAAGAAAAATGTGTCCTGATTTTTAATTGAAAATATATGTTTGGTCTGATTGATGCAAAAGGACTTTTTTGATTGTATTCAAATAATATATTGTTTTGTATATAATATATACAGATAAGATTAAGCGGAAAAAAAAAAAAGAAGTTAATAGTATTTGCTTTGTAATACTGTTTTCATAAGACACATTTTCACCCTAAATTTCACATTTTTTTTTTTTATTATAATATAAAATGTAATAAAATCTATACACTGACATATATTTAGCAAACTTTTGTTTTTATTTTTGCCCAAAACCTCATTTATTTTCTTACCCTGGTAACCTTATAATGGAATTTTATTTTATTATTATTTTTTTTTATAATAATAAATAAAGATACAAATCTAATAAATGTATATAAGAATTATTATTTTGCATTTTTATATGCATTATAGATTGTTATTTGTACCATTAATACCAGACACTTTAGTTGTGAAATATATATGAAAGTTTTTCACCGCTTCAGAGGTGAGTGTACTTACTAACTTAGAGCATTTGAAACTGCAATAATGTCGACCTATTTATTTACAAAGCGTTCGAGCAGAGCATTTTGTTTTTTGTGTGTCTTTGAATAGCAAAGCTTAATTGTCATTTAGCTCCTCACTTATTTAGTATTTAACAAATTTGCAGTTGTTTTTTGTTATTAAAGAACAGGTCCTCATAAAGAGTGTCATGTTCAGAAATAATAATAAAGCTACTGCAGTCCTTTTGAATTTGCAGAGCTTGCTGGAAAAAAAGCTGCACGCTGGATATTCCTCTGTACTTTCTTCGTACTTCATATCTCATTTCATCCTCCTTCCTTTCTTCCCTCTTAAGCCTGTTCTCAAAGAGGCCTTGGGATTGTCAGTCATTTGCAGTGGCTCAGTGTTAATTCCCCTGAACGCCGGGACAGTGACGGTGCTCACACCCACAGGATTTATATGCAGTTTGGGCTGTCGGGAGCACCCGTCAAGTTCCCACTGAGTCGAAGGCTTTCTGAAATTCCTCTCTCCCCGACTCCCCTCTTTCTTCCCGTCTTTCCCCAAGCCGGGTTATGTCACGCTTTATAATCTCTCTGAGCGTAGTTTCCCCAAATCTTGTACGAACCATTCACTTCCATGCACTAATATTTAGTTCGTTATAACATGAGCCTAACATTCGAGCAAAGAATCGTTTGATTGGTTAGACCTACTAAATTAAGCCCAGTTCCCACCAAGCCAAGATAACGCTAACTATATTTGCGTCCACACCAGCCAACGATGTTTGATGTCTGTTTATTAGAAGCTTGAATTCTGATTGGTTCTGATGTTTCTGTCGTTCATCAGCTGGAAAAAATCATGCTTCCAACGATGTTGTTTCTCTGTGCCTTTATCGTTACAGTTGTGGTGTGAACTCTGCTATTCATTACTATTATAAAACGATTTTAAGAACTGGATCTTTATCGTTACCGTCGTGCGTGGTGTGAACGGGGGTCTTGTTTACTTTTAAACACACTTCCTAGAGTCTCTTACTATTTCTTCTAATAATAGCCTACTCCAAAAAGTTTTGTAAAGATTTATTTTATCTGCACTTTTATTCTGAACTGCTTGAGTGAGTGAGTCATTCATTTATCTACTCATAGTGATCGAATGACTCATTCAAAACACAGATAATTGAAATCACTGGAAAGAATGTGCAAATCATTCTCAAAGTCACACAATGACATGTGGCATGGTTTGTAACCTTATTAGTCATTCATGTCCTACTGCATGCTGGGAAGAGGGTGAATGCGAATGTAAAAAGGCTCTTTTCAGGCATATTTGTCCAACAACAACAGCAGAAAAAGAAGATATTAACCCATAGGACCCGAACCAATTATGAAGCATATAAAACAGACCAAATGGACAACTTATAACATGTTTTTGCAGTTGTTTTTGAAATTTAACCCCTCCTTGTGAAATATGTATATATATATACATATATTTATATATATATATATATATATGACAATGATATGGCGTCAATGATACATTTTTTGATGTTACATATACATTGGGCATTTACTTCTCAATTGAAAAAAATAAATTGTATCTTTTTTTTTTTGCTTTATAACAGTATTTTTGCTTGTCCAAAACACTCTCCGTTTAAAGAAGTAATCCAGTTTTTGCATTTAATTTGCTCTGCCACAATTTTTCAAAACCACTACTGTGACCATTACATTTCACATCAACTCTTTTGTAACACACCAAAATTCTACCTTTTCATGCAAATGGTTTAGCCGGAAATTCATTTTTAGAATTGTTTTTGTCACATTTTTAAATTTGTGCAAACTAAATGAAAATAAATGATGACCTCACACTGGAGGTCAAGGCTTTAAATATGCATGTAGATTTGTTAAAATGTTTTGAAAGGAGCAGCAGAAAATATACAACACTAAAATAACTGATCCAGTTAAATTAACTGAGCAGCTCATTACCATTTGTCTTAATGTGACTAATATACGTCACATCAAAACTCCGCCTACTGTTATAATGTCAACAGGCCGATGTGACATATTTGTCACCACGCTATCCTCGTAACTTGTTTTAAATCATTTTGTTCAAGAAATGCCTTAAAAACGAGGGTTAAGTGTAATCTAGGATATGTTATTAAAACATTAGAATTGTTGCATGGGTTGAAACATACCTTTAGTTACAAAAACAAACATAAAAAAAAAATTGCTGAATCTGCAACATGTGCTATCCAGACAGAGCGGGATTTTGGAAATGCTGTCATGGCAACAAAAAAATTCAAATATTGTCACATGACTGAACCTGGGTGTCGGTTAGGGCCTTCCTGAGTTGAAAGTGAGGGAGAATGCTTTAAAAAGACCTTTCCAGATAATTATGGGTTAGTATAATGTTATTGAACATTATTTAATAGACTGTTTATTTAAGCATAGTTTTATTTATATGTACAGTAATTGTGTCTCTTTTCTTGTAACTTGGACTTTGGGAGCTCATTTAAGCTCAGAAAGACTTTTTGCGTTTATTGCAGCTTTATTTATTTATTTTTTTGTAATTACAACCAATTCAGACTTATGCTATATATTAAAAGCTTTAACGGCTTTTTTCTTTTAACTGCAACATTTTTCTCCTCATATTTGGGACTTTTATATGCCAAAACGTCAATATTTCTTTCATTGTGGCTTATCATTCTCACAATTACTACCTTATTTCTCATCACTGCTACTCCAGTAAATGCAACTTCATACCTAACACATTGGGAAAATGGCATATTGGAAGAAAAATAAATATTTATACTATATTCTCCTGTGGAATTTGCATTTCTTTGGTTATGTTTCAGTATTGTTTGCTAGAGGGCTTATTTAAGATCCTGAAATTTTTGTTTTGCATAGACTTCTCATACAATAAATAGCAACCTATGGATTTAACAGACAAAATCCAAATCATTTCTAGCCACGAGATAATCTAGTTCAGTACTGTGGGTGTTAGAGAACTGCAGCAAAATGTGTTTTCTGGGCCAGAAGGGATTGACAATAGCAGAACTGCGATAAATCCCACAAAGCGCGGAAACATTAGCGATGCAGCAGGTTTTACGCGAGACCACCTCTGCTGCCGGTTAGCCCGCTGTCGTGTGTTCCCTTTCCTAGAGACAGTATAAGTCTGCCAGCTGTCAGCGCTAGGCCACTGTTGTCTAGCCACTGCTGAGATTAGAGCTGGTTACTGGAAACAGCAAAAGCAGGCGGTGTGCCACAGGATTAAAGAAGATGCTGAAGTAGGCCAGGCTCGCATCCAGAACAAAAATACGGGGGCCTCTGCCCCAGAACATTGCCCTGCGTAATAATGGTTAATCCGTCTATTTTACGCCGACACATGCGTGTCATATTTCTGGCTAGGTTGGACTTCGTGCGGCATGCTGCTGTTGTGACCAAAGGGGACTAAAACAAGTATGCTCTGTGTTTTTTCTTTCATGAGAGCTTATATTCATAATTCTCGTTTGACACAGAGTGGGTGGTAAACATCATTACTTTTGGATGCTGCTGGTGTTTTTGCGTTTTCATCATTGTTGGCAATCAGTCTTACAATGAGATGCGAGATGCTGGGATTATATTATCCAGCAAGCTTAGGGAAACTCATTCAAGGTTTGAGTTACCTTATTTCTTGTTTAATAAAATCAAGCACTTATTGCTTGAGATTTGTTGAAGGCCCTGCACACTATTCTCTAATGAAGCCTATTTCCAAAAAAAATCAAAGGTAATTATGATATTACTCACAATTGTGACACTTAATATTTACACTTTTTCTCTAATACTGTAGTTTTCTTGTATAATATCTGAAAAGGTCAATAATGTCGAACATTTTAGCTTAATATTTTAAATAGCAACTTTTTCTTGTAACTGGGACTTTATCTCACTTTTATGACTTTAAATAATAAATTACAGCTTTATTTTTGTAAATGCCACTTTTTTGTAGTTGAGTCTTTGATATATTACAATATGACTATTGTTTTATAAATTACAGCTTTTTTTTTTCTTTTTCTTGTAATTTTAGACTTTTGTATCACTGTGAGTACAGTGTATACCATAAATTACAGCTTTAGTTTTGCCATTGCAACCTTTTTCTTGTTATTGCAATTACTGTAAATCCTACAATGCGGTTTTCACAATTCACAACTGCAACTTTCTCAGAATTTCTCATAGTTGCAAAATACTGTTTCATAATTGTAACTTGTTTTCTAGTAATTGCTGTTAACAATTATGACTTTATATCACAATTGCAGTTTTCTTTCTTGTAATTGCAACTTTTTTTTTTGAGAATTAGGTTTTTTTTATCTCAAAGTGACGTTCTCATATTTGCAACTTTTTTTTTTGTAATTTGAATTTTATATCTCACAGTTGTAACTTTTCTTTATAATTAGGATTTAATATTGCAGAGTCCTAATGTGACAGTATCTCTTGTGTAAGTTATCTTTTATTTTTCACTTTAAGCTGGTTACTGATTTACATTAATCATCAACAATCAAAGGCCTGATTGGACTGTTTTTCCACTTCCATGGCTTTTTCAACTTGCGTGTCATAATGGCCATCCCATGTTTTGTCTGTAACTCAAGCTGAGGCACATGGAGCCTATATGGGCCGGTGCTTTGCTCAAGTCACTCCAAACATAACCTCAGGCTCATTATCCCACAACAGCTGCTGAGGTCAATGGTGATCTGGTATCAAGTGGTTGTCGCCGTGTTCTCAAATTTATACAGGCCAACTCAATGCAGTGATGAAGGTATGGAGTCATGTGCTAGTATACTTTGTAAATCCTCTGTCAATAGCTAGATTTACATGAGAAGACCATAAAAACTAGTCAAGGAGAAATTACAACCTCTCTTCTTGATTCACTCAAGTGAGCCAAGAGTGTGTGTGCGTTTGATTTGATCAATGTGCATTTTCCAGGCTTCATCTTTGCCATTCAGTTCTAGAGTTCAAAGCTCTCAGAGCAGTTGAACTCCACTAGTGTCAGACAGAGATTAGAGCAACCATTGATTTTGAGACACTTTAAAAGCAGTTTATTCTTTGACAGGCATTTCAACAGCGAAACCTCGAAAAACAGTCAAGACACCCTTGAAACGGCAATTTTATACATGTCGGTATATTCACTGCCAGATTATGGATTGCTAGCCTTTTTTGGTTGATGCTCCATCTAATACACAGTAAGCTGTCTACAGAGGTAGTATTTTAGGGTATCACTGTCTCTCTCTAAATTATAGTGCCTTTTTTAAAGATAGCTTACTGCTAATGCTTTGTGTTGAAGTTCACCTAAAATGATGGTGAAGGAGATTAAATGTTTTTTAAAAAGTTATTGTATCATAGAAAAAAGTGTTGAGGTAAAGTTAATTATAATTACTTGATTTTACCTAATTTATGTTAGATTGAATGTACATTCCTGCTGAAATAAATAACCAGCATATGCTGGTTAGGTGTGTTTTGGTGCTGGGATGCTGGTTTCCTTTGCCAGCAAAAAGACCAGCATAAACCATCAAAGGACCAGCATAGAACAGCTTAAACCAGCATAAACCAGCAAAGGACCAACTTAAACTAGCAAAAGACCAGCATAAACCAGCAAAGGACCAGCATAGAGCAGCTTAAACCAGCATAAACCAGCAAAGGAACAGCTTAAACTAGCAAAGGAGCAGCATAAACCAGCAAAAACGACCAGCTTAAACTAGCAAAGGATCAGCATAAACCAGCAAAGGACCAGCATAAAACAGCTTAAACTAGCATAAACCAGCAAAGGGCCAGCATAAACCAGCAAAGGACCAACTTAAACTAGCAAAGGACCAGCATAAACCAGCATAGAGCAGCTAAAACCAGCAGAGGACCAACTTAAACTAGGAAAGGACCAATATAAAGCAGCTTAAACCAGCATAAACCAGCAAAGGGCCAACTTAAACTAGCAAAGGACCAGCATAAACCAGCAAAGGACCAGCTTAAACTAGCAAAGGACCAGCATAAACCAGAAAGGACCAGCATAAAGCAGCCTAAACCAGCATAAACCAGCAAAGGACCAACTTAAACTAGCAAAGGACCAGCATAAACCAGCATAGAGCAGCAAAAGTCAGCAGAGGACCAACTTAAACTAGGAAAGGACCAATATAAAGCAGCATAGACCAGCAAAGGACCAGCTTAAACTAGCAAAGGAGCGGCATAAACCTGCAAAAACGACCAGCTTAAACCAGGAAAGGGCAATCTAAAACCAGCAGATGACCAATTTAAACTAGCAAAGGACCAGCATAGAGCAGCTTAACCTCTTAAACCAGCAAAATGAACCGCTTAAACCAGCATCAACCAGCATAGGGCCAGCTTAAACCAGCAAAGGACCAGCTTAAACCAGCAAAACGAACATCTTAAACCAGCAAAGGGCCAGCTTAAACCAGCAAAGTACCAGCATAAACCAGCATCCCAGCATCAAAACAAACCTAACCAGCATATACTGTTTTTTTTCAGCAGGGATTTTATCCTTGTATTAAGTTGTTAGCTTAGCAGCATGCAAACTAATAACGTGTTGCATTCTCCTGTGAGGAGCACAATTTTGTTGTCGCCTATTTAGTGCACTCTTCATTACACATATATGAAGTTGCACGACAGCTAGAATTCCGCCCTTTATAGGCAGCTTGTTAGTTTTTCAAAACAGATCTACCATGTCAGAGGAGAGTTTGTGCGTTTTTGCCAAAGGCTTCTTATAATTAGGAGGAACGGGGTAAATTACTGAGGTAAAGACTGAGCTTCAGCTTTCACACAGCAGGAGAATAAGAAACGGCTCTCATTGGTGCTTGATAACTCCAGCTAGTGTCTAATTGCTCTCACTGATTTGTAAGCAGCAAGAACATTGATTAAAGGTGACGAAGTTATGAAGAGGCAGCAGACGGGTTGCCAACAGCCGGAGGGTCTGATTGTCATTGCAGCTGCTGCAGCTAGCAATAAAGCATTGCCAATTGCAACCAAAGGTCATGCTCTGACTGAATGAACAGCTAGCATATCTATTAGCGCATTAGCATAGCGTAGCACTAAGATCCTAGTGTAAGAAAAGAGTTAAAGTGATCCAAAATGTTTTGTGAGGTAGTCAAAAAAGCAAAACGTGGCTGTTTGCATTTGTAGCATAAATGCTAATCCATTCTAGACTTGCTAAACAGTCATACCTCGAAAAAATTCAGGGGAACATGTAAATATATGTTTTTTTTTTTGTGTGACTGATTCTGAAATCACATGATATACATCCATATCCCCTCTCACGGAAGGCTAGGCTAACCCGCTAGGCAGTGGGCAGGCCGTCTGAAGTGATTCGTTCTGACAGGGTTAGAATGCCAGCCAGTGAAGGGTGTCTTCTAATCCATTCAAGCCAAAGCGACGACCGCAGGATGCCGTCCAATCTCCGCCATGCGGCCACGCTAGGCCGTGGCATTTCTGACACTGCCGGAAGACATTTCTCATGCAATACCAGGCTCGACGCTTGCCTTTCTTCAGCTCTGTCGTCCTTCTAATTAAAAGCTTATGCAACGTCAGTACCCTAATGGAATGCCTTGTAATTTTATCGCCCTGTGTTTACGTGTAATTGGCCCCAAGAGTCAATTGCGCCAATGAATTGGCAGTTAGGATAAGTATCTAAACCTCTCGAGAGGTTACAATGGAAGGCATCATAATTAGATGTGTCCTTTGTAGCATGAGTATAGTTTTTACTCTTTCATTGCCTATTTTATTTTTGAAGCGATATGCATCTTCGATAATTAATCTCTGGGTAGTTTTAAAATTTATACTATACATCTATATCCATATCTACAGATTGCACTGGTATCTCAATCTAGAGTTACCTTCAGAAAGCTAATGGGATTTCTCTTTTTTAACTTGTTGGGGCTTTTCAAATAAAATGGCGTAGGCTTAGTTTTATTAACTGTTTAGCATACTCACAAGAAGTGTTTCAAGCTAGTGGTCAAATGCTTAGCATCATGGTGATAAACGTTTGCAGTTTATGACTCCGCACTCATGTGTTATCACAATCTTCATGCCACTTCTGTAATCCTCTTAATTTATTTCCTCAGCTCTGAGGATCCAGTGACTGGCGGCACTCCTGTCAGTGCCGTGTCTCAATTTGGAGGGGCTTACAGAGAGGATGTTAATTTACGGGTACTGCTGGCTGTGCCCAAATGCCAGGGGTGCCGTACATGGCTGACCTACTTTACTCTTGCCTTGTCCACATGCATGCTGACTGCAGTGCTGCAAGGACCTGGACTACCCAGTGGAACTCATTAGCCGCTGCGTAACTACAAGGGGAACCCAAGCAGCAGAAGGTCATTTATGTTTGGTGAAAAATATTGGGAGGTGCGCATTTTGAAATTTTAAAGATGATACCGTAGGCAATAATTATTTAATTTGCTCGAGAGGACAAATCTGGAGATACTTCAAGATTTGAGCTTTCCAGGATGTCGCTTTGTGTTAAATCTGATGAGTCATGCCATAGTAGAGTCCACCATCATTGTAATCTGAGCTACTTCATCCAGTCACTTCTGGAAAACCTTCGTTTATTCAACGTTTTCTTTGATAGAAGTTATAAATGAAGCAATATTCAAACATGAGTTTGACTTGGAGTGATACAATAGTTCAAACAAATACAATACATTAGCACTGACTTGCATTTTAGACAAAATCATTCTTATTCCTTCATCTGTTTTTACTCCAGTGAAAATAATTCCACGATCAATTGTCGCATCTCACAGTTGTATTCTGTAAAAAAAATAAAAAAAATAACGTGATTGTGTTTTTGAATGATTCAATGATTCGTTCAATAAGGCAACCGCTTGTTGAGCGTCTAAATTAACCAGTGGTTAAGGAATTGGTTTTAGTGCATGATTCAGTGATTCACTCATAAAGAAAGTTTCTGGATGAGTCGCTGAGCTTATAAAGACAGTTGTTTTGTTGCAGTCTTGAATGAATCAACACACCCATTACTCATCAAAAGGATAGGGACTACCCTTTTAGACCGTCTACTGGGTGTGGTGACTATTTTCTCCATTTTTAAATGTCAAAAGTGGAATTGGACATGCCCTAAGTGTACTTGCGCCTTGCGCTTTAGACCATGTGCTTAAATCGTTCAGATTTGGCCCCTAAACTCAATAAAACTGTGTTTAGTTTAGATCTTGCAGTTTAGGGTTTTCTAATAATTAATGTCTAAAATCTCACAGTTTCATTGCAAGATATAGCCTAAACTCTCTGAATTCTCTTTGTGTACATCTTGTGGTTCTATATCTCACTATATCTCTATATCTCTACATCTCACAATCATTTTTCAGTTTAGAACTCAGCAATTTAGAATACGGAATTTTTTTTGTTTCCGCCATGCAACAAAAATCCAAAATGAATGTGTTTTTAAATCTGACCTTTTAAAATGAACAGCAAAATAAATATGCTTGCAGATTGCGATAAAGGCCAATTTAATCGCTAACCGTACAGGCAAATGGCCCTGTAATGACAAAATCGTTAGACTCGCTGCATATTGAAGACTTTCAATTAGAACTGTGTAAATGAGTCAGACAAGGCCTGAGGGGCTGTGAGTCAGACAAAACTGTGAGCACGGTGAGCCTTACGTCATTGATTTCTCTCCTCAGTCACATTCGTGTGACTTTTTTTGGCCAACAGCCATTGTTTTCAATGTCATTATCAACATCCTGTGGAGAAACTGTGCTCTCCATATGTCGATGGAAGTTGGCTGTAAATAGCGTTTGTCGATCTAGTAATGAAACCAAATGGCTGCTTCCTCGAAAGCTAGATGTTTTTGCAAGGTCAAGGCCTTCATCGCATACTTTATGAAATTTAGAACCAACACAAACCACATATATGCAAAAACCTCTTTGTGTCCTTAAAAATATGGAATCTGAAAAATATATAAATATTTAAAGATATATTAGCTATTTGAAATATGTATATCTTAATACTAATAAAATTATTAAAAAAAAAAAAAATGATGATAGTCTATCCTCGGCCTTGCTCCGTCAATTCAGCTTTAATTAGATTTGATTTGATTGCCAGCAATGGTTGTCTGTTCACGTTTTCCTGTCTTGATTGCCACATTTAGTTAGTACCAATCCTATCTTTTGAACTAATTATCTAGTTCCCTCACTATAGCTGGAGCCAAGGATCAGGTCATCCAACCTGACTCTCTGAGCGAAGATAAAACCAGCATTAAGCGGCGTGCCAAGCAGCTGTCTAGTAGAGCAAAAGTCAATTTATTCACAGGATTGTGAGCCAATAAAAGAGCGAATGTTCAATACTCTACATCACTATTCTTGTTGGAGTCGGTCCATCAGGGAGCCGTGGTCCGTCTCTTTGTGATAGTAGGTCATGTTCATGGACCATGATAATCTGAATAATTCAGCACATCAGGAAACTGAGCAATGCCAATTGCTGTTAGATTAGAGGGCCTTTCTGTTCTCACCTGTATCAAATATGCATGTTAAACAAGTCATGTTCCCAGGCTGGACTCAGCCATTGTCTTTCTTCCCTGAAACACAATCGACACTCTATCCCCTTCAGAGTTGTGTGTGATTAGCATGCGTGTTCATGAATGAGATCAGGTGAAGCTTCGTGAATGTTTTTAACCTTGTTTTATTAAAGGTGGAAGGATTTTTTTCTTCAAATCGTATACTGGTTAATGCGTGAGAGAACTAGAAATAAAAGTAGGGCCACACTATTTAGGGAAAAATCTTAATTGTACTTTTACTTACAGCATTTGCTATTTCACCACCTTTAAATTCAGTTTTTATCGGCATTCTGAGTTGTTTTGAGATGAGTTTTAAAGTTTTTGCTTTCCATAAATCTTTTTTTATCCCCAAAACATTTTAAAAAGTTATATAGAACCTTATAATTCCATCATGATACAAAAAAAAAATATGCTTGTTTGTCGGGCTGCACAATTTTACTCCGAACTTTAGATAAATACATAAATATATTATAAAATATTATTATAATGAAAAGAATATAAATATTTTTTTACTTATTTTACTGTAAAATAAAAATGTGTGAATAAAATACTAAATATAATTATAAAACAAAAAAGAAATAACTATTGTAATATTTTGCTGTAAAATAAAAAATAAACGTATAAAAAAAATCAATTACTGTTACTATTTTAATTACTATAATTACTGTTACTATTATAAATATTACTATTGTAATATTTCTGTTAAAAATTCAAGTGAAAAAATAAATGTTATTACTGTTCTTTGAACAAAATTCTTAAACAAATAAGAAATATTGTTATTATTTCTTCATTTTTAAAAGATAAATCTCAAACAGGCAGTCTTTTTGATTTCATAATCACACTAAGCCGTATCACGATTTTGATACATTTTCAGTTTTTAACATGAATTACTTTATGACTTCATGACCTGGGCTTGTTTGTGTTCACAAGCCTGAATGATTTTATTTCTTCTGTGAAACATAAAAGAAGATATTTTGAAGAATGTTTTTTTAAAAATAAAATTTACCCAGAATAATTTTAATTAAAAATTATTTTGATAATACATTTTGTTCCAAACCTGAACAACTTTCATACCTCTGTGGAGCAAATAATTCTAGATAAAAAAAATAAAAATGTCATGCAGTACATGGACCCCATTGACTTTCAATGTATAAAAAACAATGACAACAACACATTAAGACTTTTTCAAAATCTAGAATTCCATGTTTCTCAGGCTTATGAAAGTAGTTCCATTTTGGAACAACACGAGGGTCATTTCTGGTCAAATTTGGCCCTTTAAGTTTCACAGAATGGCTTCTACTCTTTAAAAAAGACATAATAGTTTGTTCTTCACACAGTCAGCATGTATAAAGTCAGCATGTCGCAGTCCCTTCTCCTTGTTCGTCCCTGGTCTCAGATGGCTTCTGTTCTCCAGAAGCACGTTGATGCCCTTGTCGGCTTTTGTTCGGCCAAGGTTGCAGTTGCCTCTGTGAAGTACGACGTCCCCTTGAGACGTCACCTCCAGGGAGTCTACATTCACCCTGAGCATCCGTCATCTGCCCCTTCCTCATCCTCTGTCCTCTTCATCCTGTGTGACTTTCTCCTCGTGGGCCACTGTCGGGTTTCCCCGAGCTGCAGATGATAGATGGGCTTGTGGAGCAACGGGAGACAGAATGAGGAGGATACGTACGGTTATGTAAAGAGATGTGTGGGCAGCATTTGAAATCGATGTGAGTTGAAGAGTGCCATCAGCAGCACTAAACTAGTGCAGATCCAGCGGTGATATATGGGAAAGTTGACGCCTCCACACACTTCCCTTCAGCTCACGGCCCCCTCCATGAGTTCTTGCACCTGCCCTAGAGTTTTTTACCTCCCTTTCTAGTGTGCGTTCATTATTCCTTTCAATGTGCTTTTTCTCTAATTAAGGTACTAGGCTGCCTTAATTGCTCCCGGTCTGTATCATCTGTTTAAGAGTTGTTATTTTTTCCAACCCAGATAGACTTTTCTCTCTGATGTTGCTGCAATATCAGTCTGTGCTTATGCTGCTATTTTTTCTATTCCCATCATTAAACCTGGTCTTGTTTATGTAGGACAATATCCCGGATTCGACAGAAACATCAAGCACCACCTAGTTAAGTGTTATCCCACTCAAAACAAGCACGGCTTCAAAAATGTTGAATGTTTTTTTTTTATTTCCTTTTCACTCCGGCATGCTCTAAATAGTATGATTCCAGGATGCATAGATTTTAGGCTTCTTATGGTGGCAGAAAATGACTAACTATATGGTTAAGTAGACAAAATGGTACGCGACACTTGAGTCACACTTAAATTTTGTTATAATGAAATGACATTCATACATTTTTAATTAGCACTTTATGAAGTTTTATGCATAATTTATTATAAAAGATTATCAAAAGGTATAAGGCATTGCAATTATTCATAATGTGTGTTGTAATAAATTATATCCTGTTAAAGTAGGCCTGGTTTCACAGACAGGGCTAAGACTAAGCCAGGATTAGGCCATAGTTCAGTTAGGACATTTAAGTACTTTTCATTCACAATCCTTAGGAAAAAACATTATTGATGTGCATCTTCAGACAAAACAAAGGCTCTGATATTTTTAAAGATCAGGCAGTGCAGGTTTCCTTCCATTGAAATGGCTCAGATTTACATTTTAAGTTAGGACTAGGCTTAAACCTTGTCTGAGAAACCAGGGGATAGTGTAACAATAAAATGAAAGTGTTATAATGTATTAACTGTAATTACAATTAGATTGTACAATGCATTATAAGGTGCAATACATAGTATAATTAATGCATTAAAAATCTACTTTTATAATGCTTTACGCGTAAAGGCTTTAAGTGAAGTGTTTCCAAAAAAATCAAACTAGTATTATATACAGTACTATTATAGTATTTCTAATGTTTTTTTTTTTATAGAATAGTGTATTATATTTTATAGCAATACTGTTTTAATTTTATATTAGTTTAGTTTTTGGTCATTTTATTATGTCAAAATTATTTACAAATTCTATTTAGCTTTAAAGTTTTTTCTCTTCTAATATGTATATATGTCTTGAATTACTGGAAGAATTGTAAAGAAGAAACTGAAAATGCTACAGTTAAAACCTGTTAAATGGTTAATACCAAATTCCTGTAAAATTCCTGTAAAAAAGTGAAAAACGGATATTCCCAGAATTCCCTGCTCTGCATTTTAAATTTTTGTTTGAATTTGATGTTTTTTTCTTATCACTTGTGTTTATTAGGGTTGTATGTTACATGTAATGCTGTTAAATTGAATGTTTATTGCATATTTCAGTCACCATGATGGTGTTTAGTGTTTGCGTGAATGACACAGAGCTCCTTCTATATTTCGTCATATTGAAAAGCTGCTTGTGATGGTCTTTGGTTTATCATGTAACTTTCTCATCTTCACCTGCATTTATTGCTTATTAGTGTATTTCAAAGCTACAAAAAATTCTGTACTTAAATAGATTGGTAAATTACCATTATATCAATATGAAATTACTATATATAACTATAAATGTAACTTAAAAATTGTAATGTTTTTTTCTTTTCTCAACCTGTTTTTAGAAGATTGATCTTATTTTCTATTGATATTCTATGTTTAACCAGCCTCTTAACAGCTGTTACTGGGAAACAAACACTAATTGCTTGATTTGCCCTTCACGTATCGACTAACAGCTGTTATGTAATTCTCAGGTGGCATGCTACCTTGCTGTGAGGTGAACAACACAGCAAAGAGGTAGCCGTGTCTCTCATTTACTCCTGACAGCTTTCAGGTCGAGGTCAGCTCTGTTTCGATTCCAAACGCAGGGAAAACTCAGTTAAATGTATTTTTTTAAAGACAATTTTAATCATCATCACGTTGCTCCGAAACCCTATGACACATAAAAATATTTTTAAACATGTATTTTTCTCTCTTTTTTTTTTTTCTGTCCATGCAATTAAAGTCAGTTTAGATCAATATTTTGGACCTTGATTATGTGGACAAAAACAGTTTAGACTGTTGACTGACAGTAAATATTTGTCATTTAGGTAAAATAAACCATTAAGGGGGTAATATATTTTTAAATTTATGTCTAACTATGCAGTGGTACAGTTACAGTATTTGTATTTCAACAGTTATGCAGTTATTGCACATCTGCATGGACATATAAATTCATATAAGAGCACTTTCTTGAAGACAATTAAATTTAATAAGCTGTTGAAATATGCTTTGTTGACATCTCATGAGGGGGAAAGACAGCAGGGGTGGAAAGAAAAGTGGCAGGGTATTATTAGTCATTGCCTATTATTAGTATTCATGATTTTCTGACATAATGACCCATGACACAAACGTTGACACCTGAGCCAGTCAGGTGTAGTTTTCTATTCACCTCACGCTGCTGATTGACTTGTAGCGATCCTGTGCGCTCCGTTTGTTGTATGAAGCAGTGGTCTGTGCTGATTGGACAGCTTCATCGTGTTAACTGATATGGGTTGAACCAGGGGCTGCTCATGCGTTTGTGTTACCAGAGATGATGGGGGAGGGAGAAGGAAGGTTGTGCTGGGGTACATCTGAAATGTCACTTTTCAATAACAACCTGGTACTCTGGGATTGGACTAGTAAGCTTCTTTTTTGTAGGTAAGTCTCACTATGTTTAACTGTAGCTCTAGGGTGGGCCTGAATGTTCATGTCAAAATGCACTGACTGGGATGTCTTCCATTGCAAATTTGTAAAGACCATGTATATTTTATTAGTTTGTTAAAAGTAATTTTTTCAGTCTTTTGATGAAATGCTAACTAACATAAATTCAACAAGATTGTAAGGCATTTCGAAGCTATTCATAGCTCAAAGCTCGATTTATTTTTTTCTTGGCTTATAAAGATAAAGAAATCATTATCCTAAACAGGGCGTTAAGTCATACGAGATTTCAGTCTGTTCATTTGTAAAGTGTTGACGCATTAAAGCTTTCTCTATGTACTTTTGCTCTTAACATTTCAGAGAAAAAATCTGAGTGCTGAAAGATGAATGTTGGTCATGACGATTTGGTGCAATATAATCATCCGGATTGTTTATTCAGATCCCTTTGAAAAGAATGGCACACTGGATGAATGAAAATGCAAATTCACTTTCTGACAGCAACTTTCAAACATTCAACATGGTGTGAACAGGTGAACAAGGGATAGTTCACCCCAAAATCTAAATTCTGTCTCTATTTACTCTCCAAACTCAGAACAGCTTTGTTTATCTTCACACACACATATATATATATTTTTTATGAAATCCAAGAGCTTTCTTACCTTCCGTAAACAGCAAAGGAGCTACCGTACCAGGTTTTCTTTGCAGATGAAAAAGTATTCAGGACTATTAGATGGACTACTTTAATGATGTTCTTTGCCTTGAATGTGTCAGTTGCATTACTATCTATGCAGGACAGAAAGTTTTTGGATTTCATTAATAATATCTTCATTTGTCTTCTGAAGATTAACAAGGGTCTTATGGAATTGGAACAACATGAGGGTGAGTAATTAATGACAGAATTTAGAATTTTTGGTGAACAACCCCTCTTAAGACCTATTCACACCACGTTATATGTTTGTCAGAAACTGAAAGTGAACTATACCTTTAATGGTGTTATGTAGGGGGATTAATTAGATTGCAGTTTTACAGGCACTAAATTTATCTCAAGATTATCCATGCTAGTCTAAAAATGTGCTGTGTTTACCAGCTACACTTTTTTGGCCAGCATTTTCTAAAACATTGATAGTGGTAATGTTCATGCAAACTGTTAAGTAATCATGCTCGTACAAACTCTTGTTAAGTAATCGTTTGACTCGGGGCACCAGAAGCAAATGCTGTAGAAGCGGTTATAGTTGAGAGCTGCAAAGTTGTGGTTAATCGATACCTGTTTTTGTGTGTCTTTTCTCTAGGTGTGAGGTGCAGTGATTCAGCCCCAGTAAGGTAGGGAAGGGGCATGGCGGGTTGTCCACGCCTGAGCTTACCGGGGCTGTTTGTGCTCCTAATCGCTGCATCCCTAACACATGGCCAAAGCTGCCCACAGCGCTGTGACTGTATCCCTCATCAGAGAGCTGTGATGTGCCAGAACAAGCACCTGGGCACTTTTCCTGGAGGCATCCCGACTGATACACGGCTGCTGGATCTGAGCGGCAACAGTTTGCGCTGGGTGGAACACAACGACTTGGCGACTCTCTCGAGACTCGAGGAACTAGACTTGAGCGAGAATCTCATCAGCGTGCTGGAGCCTAATGCCTTCTCCAGCTTGCTTAACCTGAGAGTGTTGCGTCTGCGAGCCAATCAGCTTAAACTCGTGCCTATGGGTGCCTTTTCACGTCTCGCCAACCTCACCACTCTGGACCTAAGTGGGAATAAACTGGTCATCCTGTTGGACTTCACCTTCCAGGACTTGAAGAATCTCCGCAATCTGGAGGTCGGTGATAATGACCTGGTGTACATTTCAAACAAGGCTTTCCTAGGACTGGTGGGGCTCCGGGAGCTAAGCATCGAGAGGTGCAATCTGACCTCTATAACTGGACAGTCTCTTTCCTACCTTCGAGGATTGGTGACTCTTCGATTACGCTACCTCAGTATCGCCTCGTTGGAAGAACAGAACTTTCGCAAACTCGGTGGACTGCGGGGTCTTGAGATCGACCACTGGCCCTTCCTAGAGTACATCTCCCCACACAGCTTCCAAGGTCTCAACCTGTCTTGGCTCTCGATTACCAACACCAACATTTCCACCGTGCCTACAGGAGCCCTTCGGAACCTAATTCACTTGGCAAGCCTCAATCTGTCTTACAACCCCATCTTGGTTCTCGAGTCCTGGGCCTTGCGGGATCTCGTCCGCTTGAAGGAACTGCACCTAGTTGGTACAAACCTGATATCGGTGCAACCCTACGGTCTTGGAGGCCTGCAACAGATACGACTGCTCAACTTGTCAAACAATGGATTAGTGACCCTAGAGGAGGGATCCTTCCACTCGGTCAACACCCTGGAGACGTTGCGGGTAGATGGTAACCCTCTGTCCTGCGATTGCCGCCTGCTGTGGATCCTGCAGCGCCGGAAGACCCTCAACTTCGACGGAAAGTCGCCTATTTGCGCCACTCCCGTGGAACTGCGAGGGAAAGGACTCAGCACCTTCTCGGACTCTGCGCTCTTTGATCATTTTACCTGTCAGCGGCCTAAAATTCGCAACCGCAAACTGCAACAGCTGACGGCACGTGAAGGCCAGGTAGTGTCATTTGTATGTCGAGCTGAAGGAGACCCAACTCCAGTCGTCTTTTGGATTTCACCTCAGCGCCGACGTATCACTACCAAGAGTACTGGCCGAGTGATTGTCCTACATGATGGTACGCTGGAGATCCGTTATGCCCAGGTGACAGACAGCGGGACTTATATCTGCATTGCAAGCAATGCTGGTGGCAACGATACCTACTTTGCCACGCTAACAGTCAGTGGATTGCCATTGGATGGTGCTTTGGCAGCCAATCGCACCTATTATGTGGGAGATCTAAATGACACGAATTTAAACGACACACGTGTCTTCCTAAAATTCACACTGGACCTCAAGACCATCCTGGTGTCCACAGCAATGGGCTGCATCATGTTTTTGGGTGTTGTGCTTTTCTGTTTCATTCTCTTGTTTGTGTGGAGCCGAGGACGAGGTCAGCACAAGAATAATTTCTCAGTTGAGTATTCATTTAGAAAGGTAGACGGTCCTGCTGCCAGTGGGGGTCAAGGAGGGGCACGAAAGTTCAACATGAAGATGATATGAAATGGGCACACTAGCAGTTTAAAGGACTTAAACGCACATTATTGTTATTTCAAAATGAAATACATTTCTACTACCAGTCCTGCATTTGACTATGGGTTCAGATTTTAAGACACAGAGGGTTATAATGGAAGCAATGAATAATGTAGTTGCTGAGGGGTGCTTTCCATCAGCAGCTATTTATAACC
Source organism: Enteromius treurensis (assembly GCA_032275025.1). Taxonomy (NCBI): domain Eukaryota; kingdom Metazoa; phylum Chordata; class Actinopteri; order Cypriniformes; family Cyprinidae; genus Enteromius; species Enteromius treurensis. Next base: position 8,245,424 of record JAUCMU010000047.1, on the reverse strand, counting down.
TAACCTTACTTTTGCCGTCTTGGGATATTTTACATATTTATTAAGACATTTATGATGAATTACAAACTTGCAGCTGGCATTAGGTACCGTTTTAAACTTTCTCATGTGAGAAGGCCATGCTTGTAGTGATATATGATGACCATTAAAAACACTACCATGCAATTTTCTACTGAACATATGATTTTAAAAAGACAAGTTTAGTTACGCTCTTAATGTTTCAGAGATTGTTGTGAGAAAAGTCCAGGATTATTTAGATTATAATTGTTTAAAGAGGTGCTTTTTGCTTGCCAAGAAATTGCCAATGCCCTCCAAAGATAAAAAATTAAATTAATTTATATGCTCAGTACTTTGTAGGCAATAAAATGAGCATACACTTCACACTGCCAATTTAACAAGGATTGTTGTTGGATTAGCCCCAAATCTTAGCCTGTTAGCCACTTTGTTGGAAACATGAGATGCTAGAAGACTGTTTAATTATATCTTACTTAAAAAGTTGATTTAGTTTGGTATGGATAATAAGGCTATCGAATGCTTCTATATTACACTGCCACCTACTTCTGAGTCATGCCCGCACAAAATCACACACACACACACACACACACACACACACACACACACATGCATACAAAGGTACTGTAGAAACAATATAAAAGCACATTGTCTTTATAAAAACATTACATATTTATCAGCTAAATACCAATAGCCTCAGTATCTAGACTGGGTTTAAGACATTTTGTATCTTATTGTATACGTATGTATTGTTGTTTTGTGTGTTTATTATTGTGCACTGTTCTCATGTTAAGTTAATGTGAAATACTTTTATTCAATATAAAATGTTCTTAATTAACGAAAGATGAAGTGTGAAAAGCTACTGCATTAAAAAACAAAAACCCTATTAGCTTTTTATTACAGGTGACTATCAGTTGTTGTATGTCTTAATGTCTCTTCTGTGTAAGTGTGTGTTTAAAAGGGAATGTCAGTCTCATAACTTATTTCATGTTAATTTGCATGAGTATACAGACAAAGATAGCTTTTTGCGCACAGGCCACTGATCTTGGCCTCATCAAGGAGTTCTTACGCTTGCATTGTCTGTTTGTAAATAGTATTTATGATGAGTTAGACCTTGCTCCAGTGCTGCCGCTTACGAAAGAAACAGGAAGGCACTTTACAAAGCCGTTCTGCTGCCCCCTAATGTTAAAATACCACAGTTTAAAGAACACAGGGTATCAGTCTCAAACTTACTGCCTTCTACCTATCACTCTCTATTTAAAGCAACGCTTAAATTAATTCGATTATGAGCTGTTTTGTTTAAAAAGATCATTAGCAGCCTTTACTGTTTCATTTTAAGCAGCATTGTATGTACATTGCAAACTGCCAGAATTTGTCAATAACGACTGTAAAACTGATTAAAAGAAGCTTTTTGATATTTTTGTAAAAAGTTATTTTACAGTTTTATTTATTGTAAATTAAATAAATGGGTATCCACGGCATTTTTATGTTCTGGATAGTTACATTCTTAAATATGTTAAGAATGTCGTTCTTATACTGAAAAAAAAAAGCTGTTTATAAAAGCATGTATCCAAATCCCTGTGTTGCAATTTATTTTATGTCATCATAAAGTAATATTATATATGGATGTTTTTTGACTGATTTCTGTAATGCAATGCATACATAACTTTTAATGGTTCTCAACATTATTTTCGCAAATGCAAAGAAGGTGTTCAAAATAAACATTTCACAGCATTTTATTAGTTCCTTTGAAAAAGTTTACTTTTAAAACCAGATCAATAAAACCCAAACAGAGGAGAGTAGCAGGTAAATAACATCAGATGCACGTTCATCTTCAGGTTTACAAACAAACTTGTAAACCACCAGCCCTGACTCTATAAACAGTTTTGAATTTCTGATACAGACAGCCGCTTGTCAGCATACCTCCATTTGGTCCCACAAACTTTAAATGAAATGACATGACAGCTGAGCAATAGTTGGGCATGAGCATCTGGCACAGTCATGTGTGCACAAGAAAATGTCAATTATTTTCTTATCATGACACTTTTTTTACTCATACCATCTGCTTTACAAAACAAAACTTAGTTGTGTTTCCTGCAGGATGGACAAAAAAAAGCACAGACGTGAAGGCATATAATGGTGTACTTAATAAAAATGATTAAAAAAATACTTAATTGACCTTTTGACCTATTATCAATATCACACAGGTAAGTACAGCGTTTTCACTCAACAACCCTCTTATTTACATATAAGCAAAAAGAAAAGTATAATTGTAATACAAAATGGGAGTGTTTTTGATGTCTTTATGATGTTATAGATCTAGTCGCCTGTGGCCAGGTATTTTGTACTGAACAGTCTATGAATAAACTTAAAAAGAGAAGTGCTGTGTTTCACTTTCACACTAAAGATGCACGATCTCTATCAATGCAATATATATATGCACTTACCCATTATAGAGATTAGCGCTCTGTACAAAACCAGATAATGATCTGTGCAGGTATTGTGTTTTCAAAGTCTTTTCCATTGGCTTTCTGTATTTAATACGCACGGCAGATTGCTGTGCGATTTATGGATTTGTGATGGAAGTACTGAATCATTGTTACACCCATGAATTGTGTTGCTGTCTGGAATATTCTTCTTCATGCTAAAATTTTGCATCTTTGCTCACCTATGATGTCACGGCACAAAGCCAGCAAGAAGTGACAAACTGAAATAAAAACGTGTGACTGATGAATTAAGGCTGTCATTAAGGAAGGACTTTTAAGAATGTGGTGTATTCTTAAACGTATATATATATATATATATATATATATATATTTAACAACCATTTCTTTTGTTAAAGCTGGCAAAGCTAGGCTCAGTGTCTTTAAATCAGTCTGTGGATAAAATATAACAATGCCACTTTATATCTTTGGTGAATGACAAACAAGATAATTAGTGTGATTATTGAATCAAGACTGCTGAGGAATGCAGTGTTACTTCTGTTGGTGTTAGCATAGATGGGCTACGTTTCTTTAAAGTAGTCTTGTTTATACAACATGATGTTTATATTTTTGTTGAATGATAAAAAGAGTGATAAATAAGTAAATATGGATTTTTAATATGTGAAAAGAAAAGCTGATTGCACAGGATATACAGTGGGTACGGAAAGTATTCAGACCCCCTTAAATGTTTCACTCTTTGTTATATTGCAGCCATTTGCTAAAA
>JAUCMU010000047.1:8224132-8235235 GCA_032275025.1 Enteromius treurensis | reverse complement strand
TAAAATCATAATAAATTCATACTTTTTTATTTGGTCAGCACAGGGGGGGCCACAGGGGTGGCCAGGGACATGTCTACGGAGGCACGGGTCTCCCTAAGCCTCCGTGTAGAACCGCCACTGAACATGACAGAATACGTCCTGCCTTCTAAATACAAGGTTCAACCTCCAAGACGTTCTGGTTGCCAGTCAGTATTCAGAGATGTATATTTAGGACTTTATGTTGACCTGGGCCAGCCTGAAATATGAGCTTTTTAATATCATTGATGATTTGAGAACAATTGCAAATATGACTGGAAAGTCAACTAACTTTCCTTAAAATGGGACTTTATTGTTTATTCTTTCAAAATCTTGTTTTAAAAGCATAAAAAGTGGTTTCATTTTTTTATGAACGGGATCAAAGCGGGATCAACATGATCAGTTTAATCTCTTTTTTTTTTTTTTTATCTTGGTATTATGGTGAATTTTTGCTGGGTATGTAAATGAATCGTGGTTGACTGAATAGCACATAAATTGCGTTATGCGTCTTCCACACCACTAGGTGTCAGTATAAATTGAAAAAGTTCGTTATAAGTTTGTCAATTTTAAAAAGATGCAAGAATAGACCAAAAATATTAATAGAGCAAAGCAGGGATGAGGTATTTTTGTAGACCAAAACCTGGAAACGAGCTCGCATCGAGCATTTCCGTTTTAATCATGCTGAACTCGATGCTTCTTTTTTGTAATGGGTTTTGGTTAAATACCTGAAATAAGGACTGTGGTGAACACAACCTCAAAAGATTTTTACACTTTATTGAACAACACAAAACACATCAGGTAAACCCTCCAAAATGACTAAACAATTCAATTCATGTAAACAAACTATTCATATTATAGTATAATGAACTTTTACTGGTCACAGAGCTTATTTTTTGCAAGATTCTGAAAGCCAATGAATCCTATTAGAACAAGGCCGATGCTAACTCATGGCCTACAAAAAATGTCATCACTTCATTACATTTTACTTTTAGGTATATTGATATATTTAGCAGGCTGAAGTGACTTGCAGTGCTTTATGGATCACGCGTAATTTTTCATTAGATTTTGAACGCTAAACATTGTTATATGCTTTTATGTTTATCAACTCAATTTCACCCCCTGGCCGTTTCACATTTTCCCAATGGTCACCCATCTGCGTTAGCTTGCAAACTCTTTTTTTCAATAACTGTGTGGGCAACAGTGGTATGCTAACCACAGTGACATGCGGTTCTCTCCAAGACTAACCTAATTCTCTTTATCAGTCAACATTTCTTAGTGAAGTGTCAAAATAAAAGGCTTTAAGGTGTCAATGTGTTAAAGGGCTGAAGGGTTATTAGTGTTGCAATTTGAATGGCGTTCACATGAACACGTTTCCGATATTTGTGCTAGTTTCATCTAAGACATCTGTTTATGATTTCTGTAGCCTGTTTATTTTTTCAAGCCAGTCACTGGAACGTGAAACTCTTGTGCATTTTACATAAGTTGCTAACTTGCGGACTGGCATCTCGCAAGCAGTTTCGACTGAACCTCTCTGTTGCTAATTGTCTAACAGATTTTGAAAACACTCCTCTGGGGGAATGTAAATTCACGATGGGCTTTGCCGGCTAATTGCGAGAGCTTTCTGTTGTCTGCCAGCCTGCTAATGCGGACATGCGCTCATAGGATATGCTAACAGTTAAGGTGTGGTGATGGTGACACACGCTGTGTAGCTAAATATACCCTGTGCCTGCTTTGTCGCTGTGTGCCACACACACACACATGCATACACAAAGAGAAACTCAAAAGAGGTTGTTCACATGCTTTTCCCCTTCCTGTGTATGAGTATACAATGAACAGAGTAAGTCTGAAAACCAGAACGCCTCTTGAAATACAATATGCCTTGCAGTGTAGCATGCACAAACATAAAAACATCAGAATCACTCTCTCTATGCATCTTAGACTATCGTACAGACTATATAAAGGTGCCACTGATCTCCTCCAAATAGGATAAACCTATTGGGGCATGTTGTCACAAAACCTGTGTTCCCAGGAAACAACGGTCACATTTCTTTTAGTGGCTTGTTTTGTATCTAGTGCTTTTTGGGCAGCAAATACAATATTCGATGACTGTAGTTGTATGATGGTCTCAAGGCCCCCAGAGGCCTCAGTCAGACCTGCACCTGTTGCTTACTGACGCACTAAGTTTAGATGGTGCTTTTCAGTAACAAACTCTTAAACTTCTCCTTTTTAACAATCTATCTGTTGGCTTTCTCTTCGCCACCTGTTGCTCCGTACATCCTGGCCTATAGTTTTCATATATCGTGTATTTTGGTCCGCTATTGTTTTTAAACGAGAGGCTCAGATGTTTTCATAGAAAATAACTGCTATTTTTTTTTTTTTTTTTTTACCGTAAGTTGTTTCCTTGAAAGTATACAGCTGTATCGCAAATGCTCAAAGTTGTTCACTTATGCCAGTTTAATACAGTTTATTTTGTATCAATCAATCCTGTGGACTCCAAAAGTCAAAGACCACGCTGAACGTCTGAGATTCAAAATCAATCATTTAAACCTGGAAAGGTTTTAGGTTTTCTCAAGAAAGAAAGAAATCGTGAATAAATAACAAATATGAAAGACCATGCATTATTGCTAAATAAATAAGTACATTTGTGGCGGGAATCCTGATCTTTGGAGCTCAAATCACGCTGGAGAACATGATTGACAGGTTTTACACAAACTTGTGAAGCGCATGCATTGTTGTTCTTTCAAAATAATTTGCAATTACACATTTTAGCTTCCAATTTTGTAATAAAAAACGCTAAATATTATCAGTTTTCACAAGTGGTGTAGTCATACTTTTGGACCAGTGTTTGTTGGACGGGAGTAGCAATTAAACATAGGATGCACAGGAACGGATGCATACTTCAAGCCACAGCTACATCAGAGATTTACCACTTTGAATTTGTATCTAATCTTCTCTTGAAATCATTTAGATCGTTAAGATACCACACCACACACAACCTTTTAAAATTACCCACATTTACCAGCCTTTGCAAGACCCTTCAAAAGCTGAAATTCTCAATATTTGAAAGGTCTGCAGGAAAGTTTCAATCAAATGCAGTCTGATCTTAAGGGCCAAATACACCATAAATTGGCCAGTTACACAATGCAGAATATATTCAACACTATTTAAAGGGTTATATAGGCTATGCAAAGTTGACCACACTCATCTAAAATGAGACTGCTTAATATGTGTACTGATTTATATAATATACTTGTTTCATTCTGAGACTGGGAAATCCGATGCTTACAATGGCAGTGAACCAAAGGTCACCTTTGAAATGATTTTTAGTTACATTTAGTTTTGCACATTGTCAAGCGCCATAAAGCTTTTGCACCTCGAACTACGAATGCCTGCATATCAAACGTATTACCTTTAATGCAAAGGTTTTAGGACCACAAGATGTTTATTAAAGTAATGCCACTGACGTGTTTTTTTTTTTCGCTTTGCGGTGTGACATGTCAAATTTCGAAGGAAGTTTGCTTATTTTTTGTCATTACATCACCTTTTCATAACTGCGTTAAAAGCTGACCGCTGTTGGACACAAAAAAGCCCCCGTTTCCTACCTTCACAGCTTCTCACAGTTCCTGAATAAGCCTTGTCGGGTCACCCAGCGTTGGCATCTCCAAGGATGCTCCTCATTACTGGAACCAGCAGACTCTCCAAACTTCAAACACTTGTCTAGTCTGTGTGTGACCCGAGTGTATCACCTGCCTCGCAGCGCTGATTAAACGCTCTCCTCTCTGACTCGTGGCTTCTCTTTGGTGTGAAGTGTGATTAAAAGTTAGAGGCTGCCTGTTCGCCTCTTTATGAGATCAGCCCACAAGCCCCTGTCTGTGTTTGCTTCTTTTAACACCAAGCTGATGGCTCTACTACACCATGGCCCACATGTCCCTCACATACGTATATCAGCGCGTGGGTGTGCATTTATGAAAAACAAAAATGGTCAAATATGGATAACCACTTTTATTGATTGTTCCGATAAGCATTACTGAATGCCAAGTACTAGTCTGCTCTCACACTTGCCTGAGCCCTTGCTTCATTTTTAGCCATTAACTAAAGTTGCAAAGCTCTAAATTTAAGTATAAGGTTTCACAAAAGCCTGTGCTCTTTTGGGAAGACCTAAAATCCTACATCACCTTAAAAACAGACAGTTCATTAGCAATGCTGTCAATAATTCCATGATAAAGGTAAATTAATATGCATTTTTCAATGACAGATTCTTAATATTGTTGACACCAGCCATTATTGCGAGCTACTTATTTCAGATTAACTACTTTAAATATTGTTGTTACACTGTTTTGCTTTGCATTTTTGTGATGCTAGCCTACCACATTACGATAACAAAAGACTACATTTCCTCATATAACTACATAAGACTACATTTCCTGATATACCATATAATTTCCTCATATGGTAGCTTTGTCAGATGGCTAATGTGAAGGGATGTGACTTTTGATGTGTAGCCGATTGTCAAGGACAGGGCGCCACCTACTGGTTACTCGAATACCTGTCAGTTTGTCACCCATCTAGATTTTAGTAGAAGGTCCAGTACGTCATCTTTTATTAAGTTCATGTAACTCTAAAAATAAATTATGAATAATTTGACCTATCAAGATTGCATGGTGCACCATAGGCAAATGCATAGGCTACGGAAATGCAGAAAAATAAAAAAATTTTCTAAGAAGCTATGATATTAATGGAATTATTATTATGTTCATTATTGGTTAAGCATTTTCGAGCGAGTGTAGCCGATAGAGGGCTTTCACTTATTGTTTATGCATTACCACATGGACGGCCGTGTTTGTGATTCAATAAATGTTGCTTAGAGCTTCTCCAACACTTTTGGCGGGTGTATCAGTCTGAGGAACCCCAACGGATACCTCCATTTTCTTTGCATTTTTATACATTTAAATCATTGACTATTGTTTCCCCCTTAAAGCCGTTTGCATTAGGCTACCAGAATGAAAACGTGACTAAGCCTAATTGTTAGCATAAGCAAATAAATTCTATAGCCTACTGTACTGTTGAGCACTACTGGTCTATTTACACCTCTGAATTTGTCTTTATTCTACTTCACACACGCGACTACATGTACATCCACACACCAGAAGTGTGAACATGTGGTTTGTCAAGCCTGAGTTCAATCAGATATCAGACAAATTTACCCCGGCCTGAAACCATCTGCACTGTGATCATGTTTCATATTTAATCATGAGCACTTTAATAATACACTTTACAAATACTCAATTTATTGGGGAATCATTGAATACGTCTAAACAATTACTAGCGCTGTTGTTTTCATATGTACACAATACTATGGAGCGAATGAAACCATTTTTTGCTTTGTTATGACTCTGTGTGTGCGCGCGCGCGGGTTTCAGCAGGCACGTAATTGTTTTCTTATTCTTCTGTTTTTCCTTCAAACGGAACATTGCGAACTTACGAAAGGTTTTTTTCGATGTCGTAATGCGTTAGAAACCAGTGTTTCACACAAGCAAGGCAAATTCTAATAATAATTTTCATGAAGCAATCAATGAAGTGCCTGTGAGAATAATAAAACGTCGATTCCCAAACTTGAATCAGATTTAGGCTATAGCAGTAAGCAAATAAGAGAAAAGAAGCGTACAAGGATTTTTTTATTACAAGTGGCCACATATATCACTACTTTAAGCACAGCTAATACCAAAAAAAAAAAAGGGAAAAGTTCCCTTTCTTTCTTCAGCAAAAGATATTTCGATACGTGATGAAAGTCAGTGGGGTCCAAAACCAACACTGGACCCCAGTGACTTTCACTGTATCGACAAAAAACACAAAGACCTATTTCAAAATGTTTGTGCCATATAGCCTACAAGTGAACAAAAGTCATACATGTTTGGAACAACATAAGTCTACAGTTCGAACGGTCCCTTTTTAGCAGGTTATTATACAACTGTTCAGGAAGCGTTATTGCCGATTAAGAGTTCTCCGAGAAAAAGATCCTCCTGAGCTGTCCTGAGATCTCAGCAGACAGCATGTTGTACCTGCTGTTGAAGTTCAACAGGGACCTTACGCAGTTACGAGATCCGTCTGTGTCTTGCAGCGACAGAGGAAAGGACAGCGGCCAGTTAGGATGAAGGGGAGATGGACGCAAAGACGACGAACCCCAAGGCAGCATCTGGTTGCTGGGCTGGGTGGCAGGCTGGCTCAACCCAGGCAGCAGCTGAGGAGGGGGCGGTGAGGCCGCAGATGCTCTTTGGGCCGGAAACAGTTGTGGGTGGCTTGGTGGGTCGTTGCTGGAAGAGACTTGTGGGTGAGATGCTGTGTCTGCCTCTGCTGGTTCAGCACTGTTGTTCAAATGGCTAATCTGTGAAGGAAGGCTGGCATTTTTAGGAGGCACCCTCAGGGGCGAGATGAACGGAGACGAGCCGTGCCAAGAGTGGTACACCTCTGGAGCTTCTTGAGCGCCACCCCACAGGGAAGGCTTGAGACTGGATACAGCGGGATAAGGGAAGGGCACCATGGGATGACTGACATCCAGACCTCGCCCGACTCCCATGTGATACTGCAAACTCAGTACCTCCGCCCGGAGCTGGGCGTTCTCCTCGCTCAGCGCCATAAGTTGCCCCTCCAGCATGAAGTCATTGAGTCGTCGCTTCTCTCTGGAGCGCTTGGCGGCCTCGTTGTTCTTCTTTCGTTTCACCCAATAGGATGCGTCCTTTTTCTCAGCAGGCGTCATCTCGCGTTTACGTCGTCTGTTGGGCAACAGCGGGTTGTGGTATGACTGGAGGTGGAACAGTCGTCTTGCCAATACGGATGAGCTGGTGAGCGGCAGGAGCCTTCTTAAACCTCCAGGGTCATCTTTGCTCAAGATCTCGCCGGAAGAGGAAGGAAGACAAGGGTCTGCTAGATGCTCGGGACTTCTCATGCTACTCATTGTTCTGGAAAGACAAGGAACTTGATCAGCAGGCCAAATCAATACTTTGATTAACATAAAGTATAACTTTTAGGCGCTAGAAAGCTACTGGTGACATTACAGTTTAAGAAGAACGATGCGAAAGCTCAGGGATTTTTCTGTTTTGTGAAAGAACACGCCTGCGCTATTAAATGCAAGTTAAATTCATTACTACTTATTAGTGTTCACAGTGCAGTTTCCTGTCTGAATGATGGTAAAAATAGATGTGAGAAGCTTGCCAGCTTAACAAGGAAACGTACTAGGCAAATCCTAATTTTAAATGTGCAAAATATTGCTGTAGCTTGCGAGAAATGCGGTCTGCTCAATTAATGCTGATGCTTGGTTGGATCTAAAGCGTACAACCTTAATACGATCAGTTTTTAAGGTCAACCACAAAAAAAAAAAAAAAAGATCTTCATTTGCTAAAAGCAAGACACAAAATTTGTGTGCCATTAGAAACCATTGCATATCTGACAAATTGACAGAACATCAGAAGGTGGCTATTTTCCTTTCTCCAAACACAATGTTTTGTGAACATGAAAACTGCCTCAGCTTCTTGCAACAATCCCGAGATATCAATCCAGAGTATTTTAAAGTTTGCATAGAGAATACTAAGCATTATGCATAAGTCTTAACTGAGGAGAAATGATGCGAGAGAAAATAGTTTTACCTTACCGTACGGTGCTGTCACAGGAATGATGCTAGAAACTGAAGATGCATTAAAGGACATCAGCTTAAAACTAGAACCGCTCGTCTGGAAACATGCAGGCAAACTCTGTCAACCAATGGCAGTCAAGGTGGCACATGTCATCTGCACATATGCCTATTGCATGAAAGGAGCAGTAGTAGGTGAGGACCACATCTTCCTTCCTTAGATTTGGAGGCGGAGACTTGCAAACAAGTATCTAAGCAATGGTTTGAGTTATGACTCACTTTTTTGTTTGTTCTACTTTTAAAAGAATGAATAAAAGAAATTATTGCTGGCGCACTCAGCATCTAGATGTTTTGTTTTCTTTTTAGTTCACACATCGTCTTCCGTTCAGTGCTTATCTATTACGTTAGCGCTTCGTTCAAGTTCTAAACAAAGTTTTTTGTCATTTATTGAACTTCACAGGATGCCCTGTGAAGTAACTATCCCACACTTCCACCAAAAGAAGCACTGGGCAAACATACGCCGCATCAGTGTGGTTGTATGTTCACATTGAGGTTATCTCAGGCATAATTGCTGGTATGAGCATATGTGTATTGTTTATTCCATTCTGCTTTAAATAGTACTGCACTTTGATTATAAGGTGTAAAATGCAAACAGCATAATTTAACGCAATTTTTCATCATTTCCTAGCAAACCAAATTCTTCAGAAAGTGCAACATCGTTCAGCCAGTCATAAGAAGTTGAAGCTGAAGATGGTTAACATGGTTAAAACTATCTCTCAACTGTGGCCAAAAAAGAATAGATTACTAAGAATGACTAGCATGAAAAGAAATAGAGGTTTTTGCAGAGTGTACGTTTCTCGTCTGGGACTGTCCTTCCAAATTTCCGCAGAAATTGTTTTCGTGTTCTAGATTATGACTAAATCTGTGTCGCTGTGAAACGTAATGCAGGTGTGTAGCTTGCGCCACAGACATACACAAACTTATTGAAGTATGACTTGTGGCTGTTCCATTGCCAACCACAAAGCAGTAAACAATAAGTGAAAATCTTGATTATTCAATGCATAACACAGAAAAAATAGAATGGGATCACCTCATTTATGAGAGCAATGCTGTGCATCACCTGTGGTTACTAAACTCCGGTTCGAAGAGTTAGCTACACTTGACATTTTAAGGTTGTGTCTTCAAGATAAAAACTGGGCCATGTCTGGTTCGCTAAAAAACCTTGTTGTTGTTGTGAAGCTTATCTCAGGCTCGGGGTCGCGGTGGTTGCGAAGAGAGTTGGTGGGGCGACATACCTGTTGGTATTTACCGGTGACTCATCGAATAGCTGTTGGATTCCTCAGTGATTTTTTTTTCTTCTTCTTCTTACACTCGGTGACTCATAACGCCACCTCAAAGCTCCACAGAACTCAAATGTTTTAACGTGGGACATAACCTGTAGTTCAGACGTAGCGTTTTGGTTACCGCACACAGCCCCCTCACGTGGAGCGAACATTCACACGCACAAACACAGTTCGGGCTGAACCAGGTAATCGGTCCTAACCCGTATTTGTTAGACATGCAACTAAAACGGCAGATTTTTCAAGTATGCTGCAGTGGCGCGTGTGAATGAGGATGAACGCTCACCGCAGCTGGCGCACATTAAAGCCTGAACTTTCAGGCCTTACCTTTTGCATACAGTTGAGCTGCGCTGTTTGTCTGTACAGTAACTCCAATCACCCCTGTTTCTTTCTCAAGTGAATTCAAACCACTTCCTGTCTTTGAGTCGTCAGTGTTTTCTCCTCACAGCGACCTCATTTTTACTAGCCCCTCTCCCATTTTTGACTCGTTCGTCGGAACAGAAACTGAAGCAGCGATTGCAGAACAGCAGACAGGGGTATACCCCAAAAACCTCATTCGGGGCCACCTACTCACTTCCCAGAAAACAAATGATCTTGCTGATATTTTACATTAGATTTTACAGTGACTTTTACTTGACTTTCTCTACACGTCTTTCATTCACTGGTGTACCTAGTGCAAATTCACAAGGATGTTAAAATCATAAGAAAATCGTTGTGTAGGGTGGCAAGGATGGCTTAGGAAATGGTGATGGTAAGACTTTAACTTCTTCAAGTTAGAGCCGAGGCATTTTACAAAAAAGGCATCCAGTGTAGATGTTTATGCGATGAATTCAATGTAAGGTAATATTATAGATTCTCAAAATGTGGCAAACTAGCTTATATAGACTCATATGTCCAACAGAGCTTACTGTTGTTCAAACGTCTGGGATTTTATACTTTTATTCAGCAAAACTTTAGACATTTATAATACTGCAAATGATTTCTGTTTCGAATAAATGTTGTTTTATACATCAAAGAATCCTGAAGAAAAGCAGCGCAGCCATTTTTAACAATAATAATTATGTTTCTTGAGCAGCAAATGAGCGTACTCTTTTTTAAAGGAGTAATGATGTGGAAAATTCAGCTATAGAAATAAATGATATTTGATATATTTTCATATAGAAACGTTATTTAATAATGTACTAATGTTTTATAATATTGCTGGGGTTTTTTTTCGTATTCTTGATTAAATAAATGTAGCCTAGGTAAGAATAGCAGACTCAACAAAACATTAAAAAAGTTTTGAATGGTATATTTTGACCTTTGACCTCTAAGAGTGACTGGCAACCTTTTTGGCTTTTCTCTGAGAATCTATCAAAAAATAAAAATATGCCATAAAAATATGATTCAGAATGTCTTGGTGTTTTTATTATTATCATTATTACAAACGAACTGCGCTTTGGTAAACATGAACAATTTGTATTTTTAGTATTTGTTTTAGTATGTAAAAATGTCAAAACTATAAATTATGCTATAAAAGAAATTCTAAAAATTATGTCACAACAACAAAAACAGTTATTATTAATATATTTAACTTTTAATTTAAAATATATTTATATTAGTAGGCCTAGTGGTGGGCCGTTATCTGAGACTCTTAGCGCGCGATAAAAAAAATATCGCCGTTAATCTATTCACAAAGTTAGGTGTCTATACTACGCAAGCTATGATGGCGTTTACCTTGATATTTTAGCGCGGATGTATAGCCGAATTATACTGTAGAATTATTTGGACGGGACTAGTTTTCTAAACTACTGTACGTGTGAGCTTCGATCCTTCTCACCTGTCGTCCTTGATCTTCATATACCATTTGGAACGCATTGGTATTAGATCCCACGAAACCTGTGCGCGTTCACAGTCTTGCACGTCACGTGCGCGATGTGTTTGTTTATCCTGAAGCGTCTGATCGCGGCTGCGGATAAATGAACCTTTGTAAATGATGCTTTTATACAAAACTGATGTGCACACAGTCAGTTATGTTTTCAGAGCAGAGCAAAACATCTGATATATCGAAAGAGATCCGTGCATTAGTCTGAATACAGCCTGTTAAAGCTGCCACTGTCTATGATCTCATCAGTAATAATCAAG
>JAUCMU010000047.1:8211540-8224032 GCA_032275025.1 Enteromius treurensis | reverse complement strand
GTATCATTTTAAAGGAAACCTTTTGAAATTACATAAAACACTGTTGAAATTGATTAAAATTATTGTATATATTGTCATATATATTGATATCTTCCTATGACATATCTTAAAAGTTTGTAAAAGATGCATTAATATCTTAATTTAACTAAGGCCTAGTACTGGTTTAAACTAAGCCATGTTTGTGAAACTGGGCCATTGTGTTGATAAATAATAATCATATTGCATTGAATTGTGAAACCAAAGTTTTGCCTTTATTTAGGTAGCACCCCATATTTTGAATGCCTTTGGCAGAATTCAAATGAGCCATTTTAATCTAGATTAATATAGATTAAAAACAATAATCTATGCCCACCCCTAATTTAAAGTTATATACACTGTATCAATCGATTACATTTTAGTCATTTAGCAAAAGCTTTTATGCAAAGTGACTTAGAAGTGAAAACTATTGAAGTAATCAAAACCAAAAAAAAGGCAATAACATGCAAGCACTATGAAAGTCTCCGTTTGCCTAATGCAATGCATGCAGGAAGGTTTTATTTTTTTTTAAAGAAACAAGTAGATAGAAAAGAAAAAAGTAATCTATTGTTAGTATTTAACGAAAATCTAGCAGTTGGAGAATTAATATGCAATGGATAGAGGGTCAAGGTTGTATTTTTTTTAATAACAATTATCATTAGTAATAATCACAACAAAATAAAAAAAATATTGTTAATAATATATTTTATCTAGTTGACCACCGTTTTAGGTTTTATTACTGTACACTCTGTACATTCTCAAACAGTTAAGACTGAGGTGCATTCTGGGATGCTTTTGAATTAAAATAGCAGTTTTGTAATGTAAATGATATAATATATATAGGTATAGATAGATAGATATGCACCATTTGTTTGTCAAACCAACTAATTTAAAAAAACACCAAATGTGTCCAAACTTTAGACTGGTTTAGCAAATAATTGTCTAAACTTTTTTCTCCCTTAATTTTAAAGCACTCAAATAGCAATATAACACATAGTAACTCCAATACCGTTCTATGCTCTCAAGAAGGCCGCGGATGCAAATTTAGAATATGTAACCTTCGGTTTAGTCTTTCCATGCACTTAAATATATCAGCCGTGTTCTGATTGATTTGAGATCACTGCTACGGTTTGATGGCAAGGACATGGCCATGGACAGACCCTGCATTAGGCCTCCATCAGCACCTGTGGAACCGCATGCGGTGAGGCTTTCAGAGCGAGATATGTGAACGCGTTGCGGTTTGACAGGCTTGGGGCAACAGTTAAACTGTAATGGAGCATTGCCAATAGCAACCTGGTCAACCGGTCACATTGGCTCTGCTGGTCTGGGTCTCATTTCGCAAACCACCCTGCATCTGAGAGAGGCCACGTGTAAAAATAGATGAGCTTGATAGGACTTGAGACGCGTTATCTCACGCACACATATGTACGTGCAGTCAAACCTCCTACATGGCTTCAGCGCAGCCCACTGAGTTTTCCATAACCTAAACTCAGGGGCCACTGTAAGGGGCTTTAATTTGAGACCTTAAAGGGGACATGATATGAAACGAGGAAAATTGAACCACTTTGGGCCTTGATATGGTCTGGATGCTAATTAAGATGCAGTATCTTTGCCTGCCACTAGATGGAGCGCTAGTTGAAGAGCATTGAAACAGGAACGTGTATTAGCGATCCAGTTAAAATAAATAAATTATTAACATTATATATATATATATATATCACCAATGTCCTCAGTGTAGTTATCTGAGAAATATGTCTTCATTTGCACCTTTTACAGGCTGACGGTCCAGTCTTCTTCACACCTAATGCAGTTCTCAGACACTTTTAGCGCTAGTAAACTTCCTGGCTTAAGTTAGATTGTTGTGGCATATCGCTGATGTGTAAAGTTATATCTGTTTCCATGAAGCAAAAAGAAGAAGTGAAAACGATAGATGACAACAAAGACAACAAGATTAAGGCATAATAAAACAACATCTTCTCAACTTCTTAGTTTGCTGTTAAGAAACCGTCATGTCAGAAGATGCCTCAGTAGAAACACGCACAAGCGATGGCTCGAAAAGCATCGGCCTGTTGAAAAAAGGCCTACACGATATCAAAGCAAAATAAAAGCAAAACCAAAAAAATACTAATTATATTTAGTATTACAGAATTAAGAATTATGTATAATACGGTATTGAATATATGATAAAATATATAATATAGGCTATATCATTCCCTTTTTCAGACATCTGCTTTGAAGAGCGGGCTAATAAGCTGACAGTGCGTATTGTTCTCTCTTTTAAGGACTATCTGCAAACAGTGCATTTCTGCCACCTATTGAGCTGTATTAGGGACCACAGATACCATACGTTATTACATAATATAGCTTACATACACAACTTTGTGAGTATTAATAGGTTTAGTAGTAGATTCTTTTTATAATAAACAGTCAATAGTTTAGACCACACTGCATCTACTTCCTTATGACTCATGTTTAAATCTTTTGTTATAGACAAATAAATTGTGTGTGCTTATTAATTTCACTTGTGTGTGTGTGTGTGCTACATTGTGACCACAGACTATCCTTGTGGGGTCCGGTCTGCGGTCCCCACGAGGCAATAAAATTATAAAAGTAATAGAAGTCTAAGGAAAGTCCCCACAATTCACAAAACGTGTGTATCTAATGTACATGTATATATTTTCAAATGGTGTCTGAGGGGGAAATCCCTTTTGGAATTGTGTATTCATGTTTATCTCTATTTAAGGAAAGCACCTTCTATATTTTTTCCCTTTCGTATTTTATTTCAAGCCCTTGCGCAATAGACACGATTCTGGCTTAAAGCCTAAATGTTTATGTTATGAAGGGCCAGTGTTGGGGAAAGTTACTTTTAAAAGTAATGCATTACAATATTGAGTTACTCCCTAAAAAAGTAAAGAAATTCGTTACTTAGTTACTTTTTAAACATGGGCAGAGCTTGAGTGTTTGTTTTTAATATAAGGAGGTCTATTTATAGCAAATATAAAAGCCCTTTCACAACGAAAAGTGTCACGAATAAACCTCGGGCTGAAGAAAAAGTAAATTCACATCTGTAAAGTAGAATAGAGGAGAAGGAAGTTCAATACTCTTCAGCAATAAAAAAAATGAGATGAATTAATGCACATTCACATGTAGTTTAGAGCTATTCACACACTGCACACAATGCTCTGTATTTCTGATTCTCCCAACATGGAGTCTGGAGACTTGTCAGTCAATAAATAAAAAATAAAAAAAATCTAAGCAACTCGGTTATATTACTCTAAAATTAAAAAGTAATACGTTACTTTACTAATTAGTTGGAAAAAGTAATATTATTACGTAACTCGCGTTACTTGTCATGCATCACCCCCAACACTGTGCAGTGTTAATGTGGCAGGGCACTAAAAGATTGAAAATATAGCACGACTACGCCACCCTGGGGCACATCCAGGGACCTTTATGATTTAAGTCAGGTTTAAGCAACACAGGTTAGGTTACGAGGAATCGGCAGGAGACGGGGATACCAAAAGTTCAAGTTTAATAAATTAAGATCAATCATAAAATTAGAAAAGATGATAAACATCAGGTACAATTGGGCATAAGGCCACACTCGGCTTCTACAGCACACTGAAACCTGTGACACACCCACTCACACGAACACCATCACTCGTGAACAAGACTCCCCACACCAGAAATTTGCCACTGCCCCAGGCACTCGGCTCCTGAAACAAATAGAAAAGCAAATTATACACTTAAAAAGATTGGGCAAACACCACACAGCAACCAGGCCGCTACTTGCATTCACGCTGACTCACACAAAACAACTCTTTGCGTACATCCCACAAATATATAAAAAGCCAACAGTTAGGCTTATGCATCCAATAAACTCACACAATCAAAGGGCAATGAAACAAAACAAACAAATTCAACCCAACAAAACAAAGTAAAGCAGACAACACACAGCAAGGCAAAAGTTAAATCAGAACAAGGCAAAACAAAGCAGCAGCGTCTCCCGATATTAGTTCCCAAGTAGCTCAACCAATAAGGAATACTCATAATCGGGTTGTCAGCAATCAGCCTGTAATAACTACGATCAGGTGGGGAAGCTGAGAGCTTGTTCACTCTCTCTCTGGAACACAGTGGGCTTCTTAGGAGGATATTGCGCCTCTATAGTTTCTGATCATCACCCATGCTCACCACACTGGAACGGTCTCAATTGACGGCAGAGGGACGACCTCAGTCAAACACCCACCATGGGATCTCGACCATGGTGACGGTCTTGACGGCGACTAAATGTGACGCAGGGAGCGAGAGAACTGACTTCTAACGCCATGCTATGTTAATTATAAAAAAGGATTATTATTCCAATTATTCCGAGCCAAAAGGATTGATTTGTGACAAAACGCTATCACCATCGTTCTGTCCGTAGTGACTCAAAAATGCCGCTAGAAGAATCCATACATCAGCCTTGGTTGTTAATTTCTAATGGTTTCTGTGTGTTGTTACATGTTATATACAGGCCTATATATTCTACAGTTTGAACACAAAAAGTCACGAACTGCAGCTTTAATTAATCAATCATTTTAATTAATTTTAACCGGATAGTGGATCTCAAGTTCCCAGTATGCTTTGCAAAGGACTGCATTTGGAGAGTAAATGCAGGGACTTTTGTGTGTTTATCAGTAAAGGTGATTAACACATGTTAAGTGACTTGATTTGTGGCCATTAAATTAAGTAAGGAGTGTAAACTACAAAGAACAAGTCATAATACATGTGAGGTTGCACGAACAGATTTGTACAGTCACTGAGATTCTGCACTGGGGCATTACAGTCAATGAAATGGAGGAGTTACAGTCAGAAATTTTTAGTGGGATTTTGGGGATTTTTTGATGATCCGCTAAGCAAAAAACCAGGTTTGGTTAGAAAAACATTCTGAGTCAGAACTGAAGGCTTAATAAAGCAATGCACTTAACCTGACCTTTCATTTGCAGTGTGATAAACTAATTTTAAACAATGTCAACTACTTAAAAAGGCATTGAATGTTCAAAATAACCCTATGCAAGGTTATTTTTTCCCTTCTCCTTATTTTGTGCTGTCAAATTGCAGAAGGGTTAATGAAAGAGACATGGTACTATAACATCCTGTATACAAGACTTGAAAAATTGTGTTTGTTTTGTTAAATGTTATTTTTATTTTCCTCGCATACTGAAACATTTTTTTGTCATTTCAAGTTTAGATTGAACCACTGATGGCAGGCTATTCTGACGATGTCTTTCATGCTTTTCTGGGCTTTGATGGTGTTCATTACTTGGCAGTACATGGGACAGTCACCTCCTTTTTTTCATCCAAAATACCTTAAATTGTGTTCTGAAGATGAAGGAAGCTTTTAGGTTTGGAACGACATGCGTAGGTAATTAAAGTCCCATTAAAAAAAAAATTCCTCACATGACTCTGGGGGTTGAATAAAGTTCATCTGTAGCGAATTCATGCAATTTTGTATGATAAATACAAAGATGTTTCAAACTTTATCAGCACTTTTTTCTCACGTGCTGTCTGTCAGTCCTGGCGGATGTGCATCAGGCGTGCTCCTCTGGAAAATGTTGTTTTTAAGGGAAAACCAGTCTCCTTTTGGCTTATATCGAAATCCGGTCGCCGTGATTTTGCCAAGTAAGACGCCCTGAAGACATATTGTTTAGATTGTTTGCTCATCTGCAATACATCTATTGGACATCTCCTTTTAAGCGTCTATTAGATGTCTTTAAGATGTTTATGATTTAGAATGTATGTAAAACTGACATCTGAAAGACGTCTGCCAGACGTTTGTAGACACAGATGCTTTCCAGATCTTTAACAGACATCTTGCAGACGTACGTGTGCTATCTGGGACATGATTCTGGATCAACATCACTGTCCAAAAATATCGACTTTTCTCAATCCCTACACCAAAACCCACCCCTACCCAAAATGTATGCCTAAAATCAGTGAGAAATGATAGCTGGTTAACAAGGTTGTAGAAGCACGTAACCCTGATCATAAGCCTAAAACAGATATTTCCCGAAAAAACATCCCTCGATTCTGAATGGAACAAGGATGTTGATCCAGGAATATCTTGCACTTTACCATTAAAATCCTCCTACATTTTAAATCCTCAGTTTGTCTTGATTTGTTCTCTCTCTGCGCTCATCACTAAGGATGGAACTTTAATGCACGTCTTTTAAAACAAAAGATTGCATAAGAAAACATTTGTAATTACTTAAGCAAGCAGTCTTCCACAATAACCACATCACATAAGGTCTCTCTAAATTAGTATGTTATAATAATGTTAATAATTTAGTAAACGCAATCATTAAAACCTCAAGGATACCCATCTTTGCTAATCACATAACATAATGTGTCTTACATCATCCACCAGGACAGATTCCAGTATCCACAGTCAGCAGACGTAAGAGAAACGTGCTTATTAAGTTTGAAATATAGATATTTATCATACAAAAATGCATGGATTCGCTACAGAAGGATTATATTCACCCCCCAGAGCCGTGTGACAAGTGTAACAGCCATCACCCATTTAAAACCCATCCAACAGACTGGAACGGACTGGAAACATCTGAAAGAAGGAAGACACATCTACCAAGGATGCTTCAAAGGTGAGTAAAATACAGGATCAATTTCATTTTCAGGTGAATTATCCCTTTAGTGACAACATTTGAATTTTGGGGCGGAGTGACCCTTTAATGTATTCTTAATCACAACTGAATGCCAAATTTTTCAAGGTTTATAATAAATATTTGACAGGGTATTTAGCTTATCTGATTCACCTTTTGTGAGAATGTGGAAGAAGCAGAAGGTAGCACCAATAATACATAGCCTACTTGCCAAAACACATCGTAATAATCCAAGTAACATCCATATTTGTTATCAAATCTTTTTAGTTCACAAACAGCCTATGAGATTTATCAACTGTGGGTCCAAAATATGAATCATAGAGACAAGCATAATGAGGAAAATGAAACTTATGATTGTCATGAGAGCTCGTTTTTAACCTTATAGGTCAACGGCTGCTTTGAGTTGTCGTTCTGCAAATCTTTCCAGTTACTTTCCAGCCATTAATTATGGTAGAATGTTTTTAAAGGTCATACTGACCAGGGAAAGTCGCCAAATAATATTTATTTCAAACACTGATCCTAAAGGCTTGTTGCCATGTGTAGAGATACAAAAGTACCCCGTGAACTTTCTCTCCATAACCTGTTTTAGTAAGCGGCAAACACTTGCTTTGTTCTTTTTGTGGTTATGTAGGTTTGAGGGTTTATTTTTCCTAACTGTGATCAAAGGTTTTACAATGTTACATGTCTAAATGAGAAATATGATAGCGTGTTTCCTATATAAATGTTTTTCTGACATCAGATTGGATTCACGAATATTACAGTATAGCATCGGATGTGTCAACTTCCAAATAAAATGAATTTTGCAAACCATGTTTCTTGAAGACTAAAGATTACAGTATATCAGGATGGCGCACGTCTGTTCTTTCTCATTTTTCTAGCCAACAACTTATTATTATCAATTAGAAAATTCAAAAAAGTAATAATGGCGGTTACAGAATTTTCTCAGATGTGCACAAGCATGCATTAGGCATTGATAATAAATCCAAAGGAAACTTTTAGTCAATAAGCTACTTTCTATTCAACAACCACCATGGCACGGCATGTCACCACACACTAATGGCAAAATAAAACCAAGTTCGTCCTTATGAATCATTTGCGTAGTGCCTAGTGGTTAGTCTACGGTTACTGGGGGTGTGAAAATATGCTGGTTTGTGCATCATGTGTGTTTCATTCAGTCTGTTTCTTTATTCGCCTTGGTTTATCGCTATTGTGCTGCTCCTGAATGTTCTGTTTGTACGTGGGTTTAGATACGCATCTGGCCGTTGGTGTAGTGAGTGGAATTGGACAACTTTCATCTGTCACAATCTCAACCAACGCTATTTTCAGATAGAGCTACAATGTTGTTTTGTCTGTGAACCTCACAATCTTGACTGTGTAGAAACATCTGTGGGTAAGAGCATCTCCCTCTGGCCAAACACTATAACTGATTGATGCAAAATAATGATGCCAAGGAAATATCATTTTGAACTGATGCATTTCAATTTAACCGAAACTAAAGCCAATCGATGCTCAAAAATAACCTGACTCTACTCGTCGAATGACCATTGGCTTGGTCCCAGGCTTAAAAAGGGCTAGTTCGCCCAAAAATGTACTGACCCTATAGGTCAGAGGAATACAATCAAAGTTTTATTAAAGGGTTACTCCATCTTAAAATCAATATTTTGTTGTTAATGCTTTCCAAACTCGTAAATGCTTAGTTCGAAATTTAGAATTTAAGATATTTTGGTTGAAAACCAGGACTCTTGTGACTGTCTTATTTGACTGCCAAGTATTTCACACTGTCAAGGTGTAGAAAACTATGAAAGACATCATCAGAATCTGCCATCGTTATAAACCAAAAACGCATTTTGTATGCAAAGGAAAAAATAACGACTTCATTCAATGATCCAGTGCAACAGTTTTGAGCAATCCTTAAATTGTGTTATGAAGAAGAATTAAACTTTTACGGGTTTGAAACGACACAGTGGTAATTAATGACTAAATTATAATTTTGGGGTGGAGCCCTTTATATAAGAGCCCCTGGCTCTTCCAAGTTTTATAATGGCAGTGAATGGGAGTTGAGATTTTGAAGCCCTAGAAAGTGCATCCATCATAAAAAGAAAAATTCATCACACAGCTTAATAAAGGGGATAATAAAGGCCTTCTGAATTGAATTGATGTTTTTCACAGCCTCGACCCCTCCATTCAATGCTACTGTATTAAAAAGCTCAGAAGAGTCAAGAATTTTTTATTATAACTCCCCACTATATTTGTCTGAAAGAAGAAAGTCATGAACACCTAGGATGGATTGGACAAATTTTTTTTTTTTTTTTTTTTTTTTACAGTGAATTACACTAAATTAACTCTTTGTGCTGGCATTTGTGGTTTACAAATGCACAAATGTGTATAATGACATGGGTACTCCAACGTAAACATGGTTTATGAGGACACTTCCTGTGTCCCTGTAAAACAAAAGGCTTAAAAAACATATTAACGGTGTTTTATCAAATTCAAAAAGTGCACATAGTTTCCTGTAAGGGGAAGGTTTAGTTGTAGGGTCAGTAACACATACAGTTTGTAAAGTATAAACACCGTTATGCCTATAGAGAGTCCCCGTAAACCACAAATGCAAGTATGTGTGTGCGTGTGTGTAGGTCAATTTTTATTAATTTTTTTTTACATTACAAATGCAGTAATTAAAAATATAAAATTACATGTAACTAATATATTAATTTTTTTTATATCTTGTGTGTTCAG
The DNA here is from genome assembly GCA_032275025.1 of Enteromius treurensis. Classification (NCBI taxonomy): domain Eukaryota; kingdom Metazoa; phylum Chordata; class Actinopteri; order Cypriniformes; family Cyprinidae; genus Enteromius; species Enteromius treurensis. The sequence continues at coordinate 8,214,622 of JAUCMU010000047.1, read as the reverse complement.
ATATTTTACAGAAAAAACAAATTTTGTGCTGCTTAATGATTAATATTGTGCCTAAGTATTGTCATTACATTCTTGAAATGATCATTTCAGACATTAGAGAAAACTGTGGAGAGATTATGGTCTAATTGGAACATGATGGCTGTCTAATTGTCTCAGCCCTTATTATTCTTCTTCCAACTGCAGAGACACCAATTTCTAATCTTTTTTTAAATCTGGCTCAGTTCAGCTTCCTTCGCAGGCTGCTGCTGGTACACGGGCACTGGTCATACTACCGCATCTGCATCCTTCTGCGCTCTTTTCCTCTACAAAACCACTGCTTTTGCTCTGGTGCACGTCTCGTATAGTTTTTACAATGGCTTCAGCGCTCAGTTAGAGCAACTAGGTCACTTAATCCACTTAACACCCACCAACTCCAACCACACTGCAAAAATATCTGTCATTACAGTCAAACTGAGATGCGTTTGAGATGTACTGTAACACGTTTGAAGGAAGTCAGTAATCAAAATTGAAATACAAGCGGAATGACAGATAAACCGTTTGCAACTACTGTATGTAAATCTTCTGCACGTTTTTGTAATTGTATAGTTTGGACATTAACAGATTATTTAGTAAGTTGTAGACTTGATGGTCTATTCATTTATACATATAGTATAATGAGCATGTTTTTTGATTTCTATATTCAAAATAAAAAGCGAAAGTGTTCTGATACCATAACAGAGGGGAAAAAGGCTCATTAAAAGAACAAAAAACACTGAAAAAAATTTGTTTTTGCATTAATGTATTTGTATAATGTATAATGTATTTTTTATATATATACATTTTTACAAAATTAATTAAAATAAACGTAAGAACTTATAAGGAAATATTATTGAAACTAAGTCTTAGTTAAAAAAAAATATTATTGTCTTTTTGACTATCATCTTTTTCTTTAAACAAATCTACTCAATATTTAAAAACGTTAAGAATCATTCAAGAAGAAATTAAGTAGTGTAGCAAATTGTCATTTCTGTTTTCATAATTTCTGTTACATTTATTGTCAAGTTTTTTATTATTGTCATCTTTTTACTTGATGGTTGCATCACATTATGTTAAATTGAAATTAAATTTTAAACTTTTCTTGGTATAACTTTTTTAAACGTTTATGAAACCAGAATCAATAAAAGAGCAGAATTCTTACCACAGAATTTAGCGTGCGTTTTAAACTATATTATAAGCAAAACTCCTTACTGTATTACTATATGTAATTGTCCCTAATTCTTAGTGAGAATTCTGACAGTTTTGCCCTTTTGCTTTTTCCCCATTCTACATCTGAGAGATGGTTTACTAGCCTCTACACATTGACATACATATCTTCGCCTGGGTCTGGGAATTTCCACTGTCAAAGTAACTTGATTCACAAACCCATTTGATTGCATACTTAAGTGAGCATGATCGACGACCACAGTATTTACATCAGATGACATGCATCATCTATGCAAAAACTGGACCAAGAAACTCATCCCAGTGTGGAAATTTGGTTTCGGGATTCTCCTGTCTGTTTTAGATATATTGTAGCATCATTAGTTTATTGCAGTTTTTGCTATCCATACTCAATCACGCGTGTTTTCTTACCAAACATCTTCTCTTACAGTTGCCATGAACTTGAACATATTTCCCTACCTCTCTCTTTAATTATTTTGTGTAGCCTATAACAAATGGCGTTTGGCTAACTATATTTGTGAACATTTGTGCCGCTGTCTTCACCTCAGAAGTCAATTTCCTTGCCACAGAGGTTTAGCATGTTGTAGTTTCATTAACTGTTTCTTCTCACAATGTCTCGTGTCTACGTACCAAATAGAACCACGTATGAATAAACTGATTGCAGTTGATTTTTTGTAGAGGTTCCTTTCAGCCGTGTTTATTTTATCTTCTGATATCATAACTTGGTCAAGGGAAAGGTTTAAGAAAGTTAAAGAAATAGTTCACCCACAAATGGGGACTATTGTGAACAATTCCTTTAAACACAGAGAGTTGGGGTCCCTTGCAGCGCCCCCACAGGACGGGAGAGTTACAGCAGATTGTCTGAAGAAAAAAGAAGAGATTTGGTGGTATTATTAATTATATTGACAATAAGTCTGCAAACTCATGTGCAATGGTTAAAGGTCAAGCCAAGGATGTTTCATTGTTGAATATAGTATTCCTCACAGAGATTGTTCCTTACTGCACATTCAGGCAAATCTAGTCCATGCATGGAAGATATTTGTATACTGTACACTGTGTCCACACTGCATATGCAATGTAATACAAATGCTATTCTGAACACATGAAATCATGCTCTTTCCATGAATTATAGATCACAATTCAATAAAAGCACACCCTTAATGCTGACAAGAAATGCTTTAAAAGTGAAATGGTATTGTGACATACAGTGCCTAAAATCATCATAACCCTTTGAAACAGTTACTTTATTTGTCATACATTCTGAAATCAAACCCCATTCCTAATAAATTTCAGCTTTAATTACAAACTTGGTTTTACAACATCAAACCAATGAAAGAAAAAAACAACAACTGTTCTTCAAATGAATAATAAACCAAAAATCTATAATAACCGGGTTGAAAAAGTAATCAGTTCAGTCAAATTCTTTTGGCAGCATCCATTTTCCCTTCAATCCTGACCAATCGCCAAGTTACAGCTGAAAAGAAACACCCCCACAACGTAATGTTTCCACCACCACGCTTCACAGTAGGTATGGTGTGTTTTGGGTGATGTGTTGTGTTTGTGGTTACACCCCTACTCTTTACGATGAGTGTCATGGGATTTTTAATGACCACAGAAAGTCAGGACCTCGGTTTAACATCTCATCCGAAAGACGGTACTCTATTGATAGGATAATGCCCCTGTCACAATACTGGGGCATTAGGACCCACACAGACCACAAGGTGATATATATATTGTAACGATCCAGCTGAAAGTGCCAGCTGGACTCTTATGCTGGCACTTCAGCCCTTCTTATTTTACACTGTTCACCTGTCTCCATTATGTTTCTGGACTCTTATTATGAACTGTTTCCCCACTCTGTGTTCAGGACTCATATTTTGAA
>JAUCMU010000047.1:8197939-8208233 GCA_032275025.1 Enteromius treurensis | reverse complement strand
TTTTTTGTTTCATAATTTTGGGTACTATTTACCCAATATATATATTTTTTTTTAACTTGATATAAATAATATAGTAATAATTGATTATTGATTAATAATAATAATAATAATAATAATAATAATAATAATAATACAGTATGTGTAAGTTATTAAGAAAAATATTTTGAAATGTGTGAATGTCCATTTATTTATTTATTATAAATAAACACTCATACATGTATTTCAGAATATTTTACATATGTATATACTGTATAGATAGATAGCAAGGTGTAGATATATAGAACATTATGCAGTACACATAATGCTACGTATTTATTAAGAGTGTATGTTTCATAATGAAGTGCATAATTTACATTCATCTATATATATACATTCATACACAGTATATATATATATATATATATATATATATATATATAATTTTAATGAACAGGTTTGACTATGATATGATATTCTAGGGATTTGTGTGCTTCTAATTTTATAGCAAATGTTTGAACAGGCCCGTTTTCTATTCAGTCGTCTTGACAATGCCTATATGTATAAGACAAGGTTCAAAAAGAAATAATTGATTTAGTCAGTGTGGAAGAATTTGCCTGGTCTGCAGAAAGCCAAGTCCTAATCCCAGATGAACACCTCTGATGCGACTTTAAATGCAGACCTTGAGCCAGAAACTCATTGCCAAACACCAAACATCAATGACTTGTATATATGACTACGGTCATTTTAGACGCTTCCAAAACCGTTGCAACAGAGATGGAAATCCAAGGTCTGCATTTAAGGTCACACAAGGGTGTTCAGCTGGGATTAGGACTTGGCTTTATAAAGATCGTCTACTTTTTCTTTATATATTTAATTAGGTGGAAATTAATGCCGTTATTTCATTTACAGTGTGTTCCTATAATTGCAACCATCCCTTGGTACAGCACTATGCTTCCTTTGCTGTTTGTTCTGCTTGTGCGTGGGTGTAAAGATCTAGCCACAGACTTGGTAAGTCTTTCATTCTTGTCATTCTCTTTATCGATGCTTTCAAACCACAAGAGCAGCCACATCTCAGTTCTCAGCCGTTTTCCCCTCACTCCCACATCTGTCTATCATGCTCCCTCCCACGTCTCACAGGGCCGGCGACGTAGTGATGCACAAATTAACAGGCGCCCATGTGACATTCTCACTCCTGAGGGGTGAGTAATGCTGTCAGGGGCCTGGAAAGCTCTGAAACAAAACAAACACACAACCGAGTTTAAATTTACAGAGAACGTCTTTAAAAAGTCTTCTTAAATATCTCACTTGCAGCTTCGAAGCAGTTAAGTGGAAAGACGTATGTGTTGGTGACATCCTCCAGGTTCATAAGGACCAGGTCATACCTGTGAGTGTGTGTATCTGTGTTTTTCACCCAGTAGCCAAAAAATGTATTTGGATACGTAAGTCTCACAAATTAGATAATAATAACTTCCTGATATCATTTCTGGTCTCAAAGTGACTCTTAGTGGAGTTAAATAGCACGTAAGATTAACTGCAAACAAGTTTAACAAATGCTAACAACCCTAAAGTTTGTTCTGTTGTTTATCCCAGTCAGATTTGCTCCTCCTTTGCAGCACTGAGCCTCACAGTCTTTGCTACGTGGAAACAGCAGACATCGATGGGTGAGAGCATCTCCCTCTGGACACACAACAGATCTGACTGACTAGCATTCCCACGGCAGACATGAAAGATTTGAAATTGCTATATAGAACCTTCATGGTTCGGATAAAACATAACAAGACTTTATTGTTAGGAAACCAGTCACAATTTGAATCTTGAATATACCTGTTAAGATTTTGTCTGTGCAGTTAGATGAGTTGGCTTTGACAGTTACCGATTCAAAAAACAAAAAGATGGGAAAAAGAACCTTTGACTATTTCAACATTAACAATATGGTTCTAAATGGAACAGTTACTATGTGTAAAGAAACTTCTTTAAGTATACACAAACATACCATCTTATGGAACATTGCATTGTTCTTACACCATATTATTCTGCTGTTTGCAGAGAAACCAACTTGAAGTTTCGCCAGGCTCTGAGCGTAACTCATACTGAGCTGAATGGAGGTTCAGTTAAGCAAAACCTGGCAGCTTTTGACGGTTTGTGCGGGCAAGCAAACATTGGAGTCATTCATTTGTAGTGACCAGAAGATAAGCTTTCTATTCAATTCTTAGACTCTTTCTCTCTCTCTCTTTATCCTAGGTATCGTGTGGTGTGAGGAACCAAACGGCAACTTGCATTCCTTTAAAGGTGAGTTACATTGGAAAGGAGAGCGCCACCTTCTGGACACAGACCACCTGCTCCTCCGAGGAACTGTGCTGCGAAACACGGACATAGCTTATGGATTAGCCATATACACGGGTAAATAAAATCTGTGCTATTTTTTGCTTAAACGTTGCCAGTCGTGTGCAGACTTATTGTTTTAAATGGCCTTGGTTGACAGATGATATGTATGTTTTTCTTTGACCGTAACAGGCTCGGATAGTAAAATTCTACAAAATTGTGGAAAACTGAAACTGAAGAAAACTCAAGTGGAAATACTACTAAACAAAACTGTGTTGGTGGTAAGAGATAGAAAGAAACTGTATAACTTTGCATTAACAATTGTCTTAAAATGAAAGCTATTGAGTTAAAAAGCTACTATTCAGGCTATTCGTCAATTTTACGTGCATTGTATAATCACTCATAATCTCTTCTAAGCTGTATCTAACAATTCACATCATATGATGTATAATTGTTTGAGAGCACATTTGATTAATTGTAGTAAGAAATACTTTTTATTTTCAATTTTATTTTAATAATTTAAAGCTCATTTTAATTACTAAAAATAGACAAAATATTGCGTTTTTATTCAGGCTGTTTTTTTTTTTGTATTTTTTAAACTAGGTATTATGAATGTATTTTTTTTATTATTATTTAGAAGTGATTTTATATTAAAATTTATTTTTATTTTGTTTATATCTATTTTTATGTTTGTTTTTATTTATTTAATTTTATTTTAAAGTTTACTTATGTACAGTGGCGGTTCTACATGGAATATACGACTAAACGTGAGATTTTTGACATCACCCACAATTTTACTCTACTTCGTACTTCACTAACCATTGACAGATTGAGGTGCTGAAAGTTTATTATCAGCTTATGTGCACAGTCAAATTATAGCCACTATAATCATTGAATACACTGGACTGACAGTATAGTCAACCAAAGATAATACAGTCTTCTGCTGATATTTAGTCATTCTCTGCGCAGAAAACATAATGTGCTCTCTCCATGATGGTAACAGTTACACTTATTTTTAAAAGGGCTGCAAATGAACCAAACCCACCCAAACTAACTTGAACATAAACACACATAACATAACTAAAACAAAAACAATTGTCAACTGTCTTGCTTAAATTATACAAAATAAGTAAACTCTAAAGAAATACCCACAATGCACCTGGCTGCTAGCGCTGACTGCGGATCATTACAGTATTCTAAATTGATTCTCAATTATTGAAATGACTAGACTATTCATTATGATTCATGTTTTGTACCTGATTTTTATATTCTACTGCAAATATGTATTGGTTTTGTGTTGTTTATAAAGGATTAATTATTAATAAAATAAAACCCACACACAAACACACTGTTCCTAAAGTCATTATGTGTTGAAAATGACCAATCACAAGAGCAGAGAGATCTGATATTTGATCCCCGCCACCAAAGTCTGAAAAAGTGTATTTGAGAAGCGTGCACGTAAAGAGTGCAGTGAGTCGCACAAGCCCTGTTTAGCACCATTCTCGGGAGAGCACAGTTTTGCAGATGCGTAGTGTTGTGTGCTCTTGCAGTGCAACAGTCCCTGGCGAGAATGGTCTTGTTTTTATGTGTGCTAGATTTCAAACTAAGCTATTTAATCGCCATAGTCACAGGTAGGCTATGATAGATAACGCTTAGGGTGCAGATACGTTTTTTCTCCAATTAATGCTTGTGCCGCCCCCCACATGACATGAAAAAATGCCGCCCCTGGGCGGCTGCCACATTCGCCCATGCCTAAAACTGCCACTGCTTATGTATTAACACACTTGTCTTTAATGAATCTTTCTGAAAATGTTCCCTAACTCAGCATTTATCATGTTTCAGATTCTGATGTTCATGCTAACCACAGCTCTTCTCCTGGCTCTGGGAGCCGGTCTTTTTGAGCACAGGGTTTCCCCTCAGTACGACGTCGTTTCGGCCTTGCAGCGTGATTCGTCTCCTGCCTACCTGGGCTTCCTCACCTTCTGGGGCTACATCATTTTGCTTAGTCCTTCTATGCCCATGTCTCTTTACATAACGTAACACCAGCTCCCCACAGTCTCACTATGCAGTTTGTTATCTTTAAATATTTCACTCACCGTTTCTTTGTCTTGCACCAGATTTGAAGTAATCCACATGGTGCACTGTCTCCTGATTGGTTGGGATGTTGAGCTGTACTGGGAGGACAATAACAGCCCCGCTCAGGCCCGTACAACCACCCTAAATGAAGAATTGGGTCAGGTGGGCCATCTGCTCAGCGACAAGACTGGCACTCTAACGCAAAACCACCTGCTTTTTCGTCAGTGCTTCATCGCTGGACACATTTATGGTCTGTTAACTTCTTTGATGCTCTTTTCAGCATTTTGTACGTCACAATGTCACTAATGATGAGTGTCTGTTTATTCAGGTGACATGTCAAAGGAATTCAAGGTGAGACGTAATACGTTCATTTATTACTGTTCTAACGTACAAACCTAGTCAATGCTGATACATTTTTGGATTTCAACAAGCCGCTAGACTTAAGCTGGAACCGGTTTTCCTGTGGTGGGCTGAAGTTTTCTGACCAGCGGTTGGTTGATAAGCTTCGTGAACGGAGCAGCCCTGAGTGCCATGAGTTCTTCACGGCTCTGACCCTTTGTCACACTGTCATGAGCGAGTGGAGGGATGGTTAGTAAAAAATTATATTTATTCTGCCATTATTGTAATTGTTAGGAGATAAGGGGAATGATGAAAATATAGCTGCAAAATGCAATTACAGGGCTATAAATTATAGCCTTTACAACTATTAACCAGCAGGGGGCCCCAAAGTTTTTTAGGACCCTCTGGACATTAGTCCCAAATGTAAAAGCTTCACACATTCAGAGCTTTATTTAAAAAAAAAACAACACACAGGTTAAATGTTCTCACCAAAAACCTACACTTCTGTTCATTTATTAAAGAAAAAAAACAGTAATACTGTAAAATCTTAATACAGTGTATTTCTGTGATGCAAAGCTGAATTTTCAGCATCCTTACTCCAGTCTTCAGTGTCACATGATCCTTCAGAAATCATTCCTATATACTGATAAAATATATGAAGAAAAGTAAGTGCCTACCAGTTGTAGATGGTTTACCCCTAAAGAGTGGATGCCAGATGGAATACTGCTCCATAAAATGTAGAAAAGGCAAAGACCAAGCAAAATCATAGGAAGGTATATTTTAATATATATATATTTACTATGTATGTATATATTTTTATTTTTTACACAGGTTTGCCTCATTATCAGGCTGCCTCTCCAGATGAGGAAGCGCTGGTGTGTGCATCACGGGAGCTCGGCTGGGTGTTTCTCTCCCGTACACGAGAAACCCTTACCATCAGCGAGATGGGCCTCACACGAAACTATCAGCTCCTGGCACTCCTGGACTTCACCAGCAAGAGGAGGTGCATGTCAGTTCTGGGTGAGTTTCATCAACTGCTCCTAAAGAGATGGTTCACCCAAATATTTAAGAGAGTGCTTACAGCCAAACACATAGGCTTTCAAAGTTTATTAGCGCAAAAAAAAAGTGAAATGAGAGAAATTAATGCTGTAAAAGGTACGTATGTGTTAAAGCTGTATTAACATGAGTTAATCTATGGATTTGTGTAGTGCGGGACCCTGGAGGTCAGTTGAAGCTGTACTGTAAAGGTGCAGATATTGTTGTTCTGGAAAGGCTTCAGAGGGACTGGCCACTTCAGGAGAGCACCGAGAGAGCTCTAGAGGTGAGGCGACTTTAAAGGCCCATCCATTGTTATAATCATTCTCAAATGCCAAAGTAATTTATTATGTAAAAAATGCTTTATGTGCAAATGTTTTATGCTACATCCAAATTTTCTACATAAGCTAAATTCACAACATTGGAAGGAAAATGAATAGTCGTTGACATGTAATCAGAATCCATTCAACTTTAATGAGCTTAAGAGCATTTAAAGGGGTCATGAACTGGCTTTTTTATTATTTTATACTGCTCTCTGATGTCCACTTATAAATATGTTTTTAAGTTATAAGCTATATTGTCCTGTTTTAATTCCCCTCATCTGTTTTGAATAGATGTGGTGGATCGTAGACACTGAAGTAAACACCCATTATTGTAATTAACTAATCATTCATAGATGAACGTTGTTGTGATTTGAATCGAAAATACTTAAACTTGTAAGAAACGACAATACTATTGCGACCACTTAATAGTTGCGACATCACTGCCAGATTCAATATAGTTCAGCTTCAACCTTTGTGAAAACGTGTCAATTTGGGCCTTGTTTGTAAACTAATCTGTGCTAAAATCAAGTAAACAAAGGGCAAAGTTCTTACCGACCGTCTAAAAATAAAGTTCAGCCACTCTTTCCTAACACTGGGATCACAAGGAAGGCAATGCAAAGACTGTTTTCCACAACTTGGCTCTACAAAGCATCGTCTTGTCTTCAGGACCATCTTTATTGTTTGGTTTCTGCGTAGGTTCGCTAGATGCATGAATTGGTGGGCGGAGCTGATCAGGCAGCGATGTAGAATCAGGCGTTGATCATCTTGTGCAGAGGTGGCAATTATCCACACTATTCCCGCTTGCTGTTGTTTTAAAAGATTGACTTATATTATATTTTGAACTTATATTTTGGTTTCTCAGTTAATTTCCCCTTTAAAATAGCAGATGGTATAACTGCGTCATACTTATCATTTATTAAATTACATTACTGTGTGTCGATGTGGATGCTAATATAATAATCTTCATAGAAATCATTCTTGGTGTGAAAAGAAAGTGGTTGATGATGAGTTAACATACAGTGTGAGGCATTTGTTGATGTCTTTGGATATGCGTGCAGCTGTTCGCTCAGAGCTGTCTGAGGACTCTGTGTGTGGCGGTGCGTTCGGTTCCTGAAGCCCTGTGGACAGAGTGGAGCCGCACCCTCAAACAGGCGAGCACATCGTCGGGTAACCAGGAGACAGCGCTTGAAGAGATATACGATCAAATGGAAAAAGACTTAACGGTACTCTAAGGGAGTTATTATGAAACGCTAATTGTCTCGGGAGTCAACTTTAGAGTGGCACATTATCGAAAGCATGTAGCATTCTGTTATTAAACAATCCTGTTTGTGTAGCTGTTGGGCGTGACTGCCATTGAGGACCGTCTCCAAGAAGGTGTCCCAGAGACCATCTCCACCTTGCGGAGGGCGGGGGTGAAGGTGTGGGTGCTGACAGGAGACAAAACAGGTGCAGTTTCAGCAAACGGGCTGGTTTCGAGGACCTAAAGCAGTACATTAAAACTAATTTATACTTTTTGCTAACCTCTTCCTGACAGAAACGGCTGTGAACGTGGGATATGCATGCAAACTAATGGATCCAGACACAACTCTGATTCAAGGGGAGGAGCTTAGGTCAGAAAATGGTTCTGATGGATTGTGAAGTTGTGAGAACAGGGAAAACATTTACTTACACCGCTTACATGTAATATAAAGCAACATGACTGTTGTCAATATCTCCAGGCAGCTTCTACAGTCTCCTTCTCCAGATGTTCATGCCAAGTCTAAAGAGCCGGAGGTTTGGATCACAAATCACAGAGCAGTGAAGAGCAAAGCAGCACTAGTCATTTCGGGTCCTGAACTGGTGAGCATAGAAAGCCAAAGGTTTATGCTTTTAGATTTAGAATAATTTTTTCATGTAATATATACAGTACAATAATAGTAAGTAATACTTTTAGTTAGAAAGGATGCATTAAATTGATCAAAAGTGACAGTGTTAATGTTATAATACAGAAGACTTCTATTTTGTAATAAATGCTATTCTTTTGAAAAAAAAAAAAATGTGTAAGTGTGTAAGTTACGTACTTTCATTGATAATAATAAGCAGTTTCTTGAGCAGCAAATCAGGATAATAGAATGACTTCTGAAGGATCATGTGATACTGAAGACTGGAGTAATGATGCTGAAAATTCAGTTTTGCAATACATTAAAAAATAAATTACAATATAAAACAATTTGCATATATTTTTTCACAATATTAATGATTACGGTTTCTTTTTTGAACACAACAGGCAGAATTGACCAGAATGCCTGAATGGGACGCCAAGTTTGTTGCTCTGTCCAATCAGTGCCAGTCTGTATTGTGCTGTCGTGTCACACCGGCACAGAAAGCGGAAGTGGTCGAGATGGTCAGGAAGCATTCGACTTCGATTACAATGGCGATAGGTGATGGTGCCAACGATGTCAACATGATCAAGAGTGAGAATATTTACCGTTTGATCAAAACAGCAACTATTTAAAGCTGCAGCCAACACGTTTTCCCTCTTTGTCGGCTTCTCTGTTTGAAAACCTGGAATTGCAGTTCCTTGCAGAATTATCTTTATTACGTGGGGTTGTATTCTGCAATTTTTACAGTATATTGTCATCCGAACAGCTTTAAATGCAGTATTTGTTACTTCTGACAAATATAACAATTGTTATAAACGAATCAAATTCTCGCATTGCTAATCAATTTGACTTGTATATTTACCAGCGGCACATATTGGCGTTGGTCTTTGCGGCGTGGAGGGCAGTCAGGCGGTGCAGAATGCAGATTTCGCTCTGGCTCAGTTCAGCTTCCTTCGCAGGCTGCTGCTGGTACACGGGCACTGGTCATACTACCGCATCTGCATCCTTCTGCGCTATTTCCTTTACAAAACCACTGCTTTTGCTCTGGTGCACATTTGGTATAGTTTCTACAATGGCTTCAGCGCTCAGGTAGAGCAACTTGGTCACTTGATCCACTTAACACCCACCAACTCCAACCACAATGCAAAAATATCTGTCATTACAGTCAAAACAACATGCAGTGAGCAGCTAGTTTTGGTGCATTTTTCTCCTCTTTTCCAGCCTATGTACGAGAGCTGGTTTATTAGCCTCTACACAACACTGTACACATCCCTGCCTATACAGTGCATGGGTTTTTTTGAACAGGTAAGGTGAATACAAGAACTCTTAACATCTGATTGGTTCATCAGGAATTCTTACTGTTTACGTTAACTCCATGACAGGATGTGGATGCCAAGAGTTGTCTGAGTTGGCCTGAGATCTACTTGATTGGACAGAAGAAGGAGCTTTTCAATCCTTTGGTTCTGGCCATCACCCTCCTTTATTCGTTCTACACCTCCATCATCCTGTTCTTCATCCCTATGGGAATATTGCAGTACTCTGCACTCGATTATCAGACTTTAGCCGTAACGATTCAAACATCCGTAGTGGTCACCGTGACTGTTGAGGTAACCATGTGGCATCAAAAATAATATTTATAAAATGTATGATTAAACAAAAGTATAATTTTGTGTCTGCCTGCTGGTTTTAGGTTATTCTACATACAAAATTCTGGACCAAGTACAGCGTGGCAGCAGTTGTTTTTAGTTTGGTTGCGTTCTTTCTGTCCCAGTTGGCTCTCCATAGCGCTCGACTCTTCACTGCCTCCCCTAAAGACTACTTTTTCCTGGGTATTTATGTCTGCAGATTGATAATTGTTCATTTAAATCACATATCCCTGAAAGAAGAGACAAAAAATATATATATAATAATAATAATAAAATATATATATATACAGTGGGTACGGAAAGTATTTAGACCCCCTCAAATTTTTCACTCTTTGCTATATTGCAGCCATTTGCTAATTAATCCCTCATTAATATACACACAGCACCTCATTTTGACAGAAAAACACAGAATTGTTGACATTTTTGCAGATTTATTAAAACAGAAAAACAATTATCACATGGTCCTAAGTATTCAGACCCTTTGCTGTGACACTTACATACACTTTATTTAACTCAGGTGCTGTCCATTTCTTCTGATCATCCTTGAGGTGGTTCTGAACCTTCATTTGAGTCCAGCTGTGTTTGATTATACTGATTGGACTTGATTAGGAAAGCCACACACCTGTCTATAGAATACCGTACAGCTCACAATGCATGTCAGAGCAAATGAGAATCATGAGGTCAAAGGAACTGCCTGAAGAGCTCAGAGACA
>JAUCMU010000047.1:8098543-8197839 GCA_032275025.1 Enteromius treurensis | reverse complement strand
TTCTGTGTTTTTCTGTCAATATGGGGTGCTGTGTGTACATTGAGGGAAAAAAAGAACTTAAATGATTTTAGCAAATGGCTGCAATATAACAAAGAGTGAAACATTTAAGGGGGTCTGAACACTTTCTGTACCCACTGTATATTATCAAGTAGTACATTTTCTATATCACCCCATTAGGGCACAGTTTTTATACAACATTCTCTTGTAAAAGATTATTTAAGGTGCTAGTTTTTTTTATCTTTATTCTTTATTCAATCATAATATATTTTTATGATTGTATTCATTTCCATGATTTATCCAGAAATCACCTTTTTCAATTATGATAATTAATTATAAAAGTAAATAACTATTTTACTTATTTTTATTTTAGAACCGACAATATGTGGATATAACAAAATGCATTTTAATCTTGTGTATAATTATATATAAGCTTTTCAAAGTAATGTTATAGATTAAAATATGTACTTAAACAAACTGAAAGTATTTATCATTATATTAGATTTGTTTTTAAATACAGACAAAAAATCTAACTGATTAAATATTTCAACTGAAAATGAATGAATATTAAAAAGAATTGTGTAAAATTTATGTAAAGAGGTAAATATTTTTATAATTTTATCAGTATTTGCAAAATGTTAATTTTTCTCACACACACACACATATATATTTATACATTTTTTTTTATTATGTTCAGATATAATTTATATAATCACCTGGTGATCTAATTTTCAAATCTTCTATACCTATGTTTTACAAGATCATGTGTTTTCACAATCTAAAGCTTTAAGACTCTGTATTTATACACACCACCAGGAGGCAGTGTTAAAAGTGTAGCTGTGAAATATAAGAATGCTTAAACTCTTTTTAAAGGATTTCAAGAAGATTCTCTTAATGTTAATAATGTTAATTTTCAGGAGCATCACCAAATGCTTACAGTACCCCTGAGGTTTGGCTGACCATATGTGTGACCACCTGTATTGCTGTCTTTCCCTCAATAACCATACGGGCTTTAGGAGTTGTACTAACAAACTCCAACAAACATAAGGTTGATCTCTACTTTCTAATCACAGATCCTTTTGTCACAATGAGCATATAAGACGTGTGGTTTTGTTATTGCTCGTACTCACTGTATTGTCCTTTTTACGCATGCAGATCCATAGCTCGAATAACCCTGTTGAGTTGAAGTCGTGGTTTCAGAGAGGTACCCTTCAGCGTCGTTCATCCTATGCGGTCTCCCAAGGGAAAGGTTTTGGAAAGTTAATCACCACAGGAGTTGGACTTCCCTCTACGGCACCCCCACAGGACAGAAGAGTCAAAGCAGAAAATCTGAAGAAAGAATCTCTGCAGGGTTCACGTATAGAAATGAATAGTGGAGATGTGGCATGCTAGCATCTTCAGTGTGTTTACTCATGCACTGAACATGTGATATGAATAGCAAATTAAAATATAACAAAAAAAAAAAACAGTCTGTGGTCCAAAAACCTAGGATTTTTGGTGCAATTCCAGGCCCAGAATACACCTACTCTAATTGATAGTGAGCATTTTGCTAATTGTAAATTTTATGGGAGGATTTGAACATTTTAAAGGGTTACTCCACCTTAAAATGACATTTTTGCCATTAATCACTTACCCCCATGCCATTCCAAACCCGTTAAAGCTTTGTTTGTTCTCAGAAAGCAATTTATGATATTTAAGATGAAAACCAGGAGGCTTGTCCCATTGACTGCTAAACAAATACCACTATCAAGGTGCAGAAAAGTGTAAAAGACGTTATCTAAATGCTCCATCTGCCATCAGTAGTTCAACCGTAATATATGAAGCTATGAGAATACTTTTTGTACAGAAAGAAAATAAAAATAGTAAAAAGTTTATTTGACGATTCTGCACCAAAAAGTCAATGTAGCGCAGTTTTGTGCATCATCTGGTGGACGCTATTCACGTACGCCGTTTTGTATTAGATGCAATGGAAAGATACATGTTTTTATGCTTTGATTTGTACAAACAGTTTATCTTTCCATTGCGACTACAAAATGGCGACTTCATTGTGCTGAATAATAAAATAAACTGTACAAAAATATTCTCGTAGCTTCATAATTGTACGGTTGATTCAGACAACGTCTTTCATACTTTCCTGCTCCCTGACAATCGTAATTGTTTGGCAGTCAATGAGACGGTCACAAACCTCCTGGTTTTCATCCTAAATGTAATAAATTGCGTTCCGAGGATGAACAAAGCTTTTGGGGATAAGTAATTAATGACAATTTTCATTTTCGGGTGGAAAGAAATTATGTAAATCCCAGATTTGTCATTACATTATGAGCATCATAGGGCCAAATAGTATATAAAAGGTAAATTCCATTTTTAGTTTGTTTTAAATATACTTGTATTTTTGTATAAAATTTTACAAATAAATTTATTTAATGGAAAAAATATATATATTTTTCTCTTCATTGCTGTAGTGAAATCCAGGATAAATAAATAAGCAGACAATAGCGTGAAAATGTTCAACAATGGTTTTATTTTATTTCAAAACACGCAATTTACCCATATTACCTTTTTTTCTCCTGTAACAGTTATTACTCCAATTTGTCTCCTTCTTGCACTGAATGAAAAGTGCTGCACAGGCTCTCTGGCTCCCCCTGTAGGACAGGAGGAGGAATGAGGCTCTCCATAACATGCCCCTTAACCTTTAACAGCTGCCTGAGAACAAGTTTGTGTGTGAATGTGAAGCTTCAGCGGGATATTAAAACCGGCAAAATCTTGTGCAGAAGATTTTAAACAATGACAGGTGTTTTCTCCTTAATATTTCCGTAATATTACTCCTGTCAAATATAGTCAGCCAGGCATCTCAACAGCTTCAGAAACACACACTGATTGTTTTTTTTGTTTTGTTTTTTGGATTGTCTTTACCCTTGGATCAATCTTTGGCTCGGGTAGATGTGCTCTAAAAAGTTTATGTGCAAGAGCTCTTTACTTTGCAAACACTTCTCCCTCTGTTTCAGTATTTAATAATATGGAGTAATTTGTTATTCCCTGCTTAAAAACTATCTCAAGATGGTTTGCTGGTCTTGGCTAGCTCATCATTTAGTTGATCTCTCAACCCGCCAAGTGCCCAAAGCATTTATTTAAAAAAAAAACAAAAAAAAAAACAGATTTGCTAATTCCACCTAAGTGAAGGCTAGTTTAATACCGTTACATAGCAGGTAATTTCAAGGTTTTTTTAATCTTTAAATGGTACAGCTATTGTTACAGGATTCATCCTAGAGACTGAAGTGGATTTTGAGGAACTGGAAAAAAGCCTGAACCAACCACATTGATTATGATTGGGTTAAAGGCTTTTCTTTCCTTTGTATTTTTGCATAGTTCTCTCTGCAAAGACAACCAGCCTCAGCAGCTCTTTATCGACTGGTTTGTGGTTATTAGAAAGCATTGTTAGTGCAAATGTTAGCACTAGCTCTTTTCAACACCTTACTGGACTTAAATCTTTTTCACTTCAAGTCCAGCAGTTTGGGAGTAGTTAAGACGGATAATAAAGTGAACATTAGTTGTTAGCATCACTGTTACTTCTTTGTCCAATTTTTTGGTGGTTCAAATTTCTTGTGGGAGTTTAATCTCCTTGAAAGACTTGAAGGGGTTTGATGCATTACTATGCAATGCTACTTTAAGATGATCAGGGAAGAGTGTTTGCAGATTTAGCTACCGCTGCACACCATAAGCACCACAGCAAGCTAAACAGGGCAGTGGTCGCCTACTTGTAACCAGTGAGAGCCTCTTTCCTCTTTCCTTTCTCCTTTTCTCCTCCTCCTCTCAGCCTGTCTTCTCTCTACCATTTTTTTCTCCTTGTTTTGAAACTGATTGTCTTCCACCATCACAAAGACACTTGGTTCTGATTGATTGACAGGTAACAGAAGAGGAAGAGCACAGTGTGATTGGGGGGTTGGATCTGCAGACAGACCCGGAGAGAAACATGATGTACGTGATGCTGTTTTACAGTCAATGAGAGACCATTTCTGGTTGGAGGGGTCTGTTGCAAAAAAAAATGGCCAGTAGCATTCCAGTTTTGTGTGAAATAGTGTGCAACCCAAATTGAGAAACACACCACATGTAAACAAATGCACACAAGATTACATTTCAGAAGAGGAGACGTGTGTACATAGGGGTCCATGACCAAGTTCAGTTGCCCAGGATACACGGTCATGCCCCATTATAAAGAGTTATATACATAAAAGAAATACAGAGAGGGCTGCAACAATACATGCACACAACCAGTGAAAAACAACAGTGACAGAAAACTCTACAAAACAAAGACCCCTCCAACACTTGTACCACCCTTCCCACCCATGTCCAACTCCCCCCGGGGTCTAGTCATCCTAGTCACTCCCACCAAAGTCCAGGTCAATCCAGCTTTACTCTATACAGTATACAATAGTCATGCAGAAAAAAAGTGTCCCCGCCACTTCAAATGGGAGGAGTTTGTTTTTTCATTATTTTTTAAATTAATGCTAGGAGCACTTAACACAAAGAAATGAACACAAGGTTTGAATAATGGTGAAACAAAATATTAGAAAATTGATGCATATATTGGAAATTCAGCGTATTTGTGAATTTGCTCTTTTCTGTCATCTTTCAACTTTTTTTTTTTTGCTTTCTTTCACTCTCAAATCCTTTTCCTTCATGGTGTATCTAAACATTCAAATGTCTTTCTTTTATAAAGAATTACATACCGCCATCGATCAAAATAATAACAATAATAATAAACAAGAATTTGGCAAATGAGTAAACCAAACAACAACACCAACAAAAACACAATTTAACAGTATAAAGCTTCAAGTCACAAGTTCAAAAACTAACTATTATTAGTCTTAGTAGTGTTAGTGTACTCATTGTAATTAGCATTAGTTTAATCTAAATTACATAAACTTTACACAAAACATTTGAGGTATTTCAGAATCAATTGTCAACACCTTCCTGCCAAATCCGTGTGGTTTCCAGTGGGAGAAATAAATGAGGGAACTGGTTTAATGTGTTTCTTAAAAAGGCCTCTTCTCCTGGATCACTTGCAGGTATTTAAATCTTTGATAATCAAATTGTCAAAATATTCTGAACTTGTTCCCAATTGACTAAAATGGGAATGAGATTGTTCAGATTATAATCCTGTCTGGTATTTTAGATGTTGATTTTTGATATATCTTGATTTAAATTAGAAAGTGCTCCTGGAAAAAGGCCATATGTGGGTACAGTACTGCGGCATAATGAATAAAATCAAGGTACAAGTACACGATGGTAACATAAAAAGATATTTTGCGAATTTCCGCCTGTGCACACAAAATAAACTGGCCTCACTCTCAAGACAAGCTTAATGCGAAATTAAACTGGCCGTTTGCCCAAATAATTAGTCAAGTGATACTGGAAAAATAATAAAGTTGTCATTATAAAGTGCTTAAACACCAGTTTATATTAAACTAAGGTCAAAATCGCCCGCTGTTTTAATGTCTGTATGCCTGCGTACTGTAGAATTGCATGTAAGCATGAGTGTGCAAAGTGCCGTTCACACAGCAGGCAGTTTTTCGGTAAAAGACGCCAGACGCCGCGCTAGGAATTGAAAATTGCTCACGCTGCCAAGCGCATTTTTAAAACCAGACACGGCGCCTTTAAATCGCGGCGGGAAATAAATAGCGCGGGACGCGGCTCAACGGCCGAAACGTCAGTAGCGCGTCTTTACATAGAAACACGATGAAAAACCAGCGCAATTGATCTCAAAAACGCGTTCCGTCCGTGTGTAAACTGTTCAGGTGTGCTTGTGTGTGTGTGTGTGTGTGTGTGTGTGTATTTCAGAGCAGTCCCACCCGTTGTTGAAGGAAAAAGGCACTCAACTCAATCTGCATAGCAGCCGCATCCCTCAGTGGGGTGCTATGCAGTCTGACTGCACTGTATGAGTATGTATATGTCACCTTTATGTGAAAATTAATTTGTATGTTTGTTTACATCTGTGACAGCTTTGGTTATGCTTTTGGTATTTTGGTGTATTCCTCCCTTTGGCAACACAGGACTGGCAGGTCAAAGAATCTTTGGTATCAGTGGCTGTTTCACAAACCACCAGCTCAGTGAGGTAGCCACACTGGTTCTCACTACAAACAAAAGGTCCGTTTTATCAGCTAATGTACATACAGATGCCCGCTGATTTGTGTATCACAAATCTGTTCTCTCTTAATGCTCATAATCAGGCCCACATGGAATCCTGTGGCAGATTTCCACAGAGTTGGTCAGTTACAAAGTTCTGCGCATCTGCTGCCCCTTGAACGTCCATTTATTAAATATTTTGGCTAATTTGATTATGCTTTCAGCTACACATTGCACCTTGTTTGAATTAATTCTGCTGATTTGTCTCCTGAATTTTTTTGGAGATTCCATCTGGGTCTGCTTATAAATCAATGCTCAGAGCATCATTGCATTAACAGTGCCCACTTTTATCTGTTCAGCAAGTCCTGCAACATTTCCAGAAATGCTACTGTTGCATTCAAAGACACTAAAAAAAGACTCCTCTTCGATTTTGAACATCTCCCCATGGAGGTAAGGTTGTGCCCTTGTTTCATACCCATTTGGCAGGGTTTTTCGAGGATTTGGGGAGAATTTTTTGGGTGGAATTCATGGTTTGTTTACTCTTCAACAGAGCCAAGAGAGAGCGATATCTCTTTCACGGCCAGTGAAAGTTCCTTGCCTTATGACCTGTGGTAGTTCACATGCAATGCAGAAATGTCCAGCTGCAGTCCTCCCATGTTTGGTTATTCTTTTAGAAAGTCCTTTTTTTAATGAATTTTCCAAATGATCAACAAAGTGCCTTACATATGCACAGATCACACGTTTTAATAAGAAATAGAAATATTTTGTACCAATTACCCGCTTTAATATTATGAAGAGAACACAAGTGGGAGAGAGATCAAAAGAAAAATAGGGGATTAGGGGTTAAAGAGGAGGAGAAACAGGTTTTTGTTTAGTGTTTTTCTGTTGTGTTGCTGTAGAGATATTTCTACATTTTCAGATGGTTTTATTGTAGACTAGCTGTACTGAATGACTTAAAACATTGATTATTTTCATATTTTTGTTTTAGAAAAGATTCTGATTCTTTTTAAAAGATGATTGTTGGTTGCTATGGCACATAATGCCAGTTTGGGAGTGGACTCTGGCTGAGAGTATGTGAACTATTATATTATATTAAGGCAAACATTATTGGCACTAGATTTAATGTAACATTTTGAACTGTGTTTACCCCTTGTCCACTTTACAGGATAAACAAAATCTTTGATTTGTCAGTAAGATTTCAGTTGCGTGTGGATGTAGCATTTTGTAACAAATATTTCCATACGTGTTAAAAATGTGCCTCGTCGTGTTTGGCTGTACCTGTCTTGACATTTGGCCTATTGTGTACCTATACAGAATGAAAAATATTCTATTCATAGTTGAAACATCATAGGTCGCAGTCTGTCGAGATCAGAAAGGGTGCACCTTTTGCTAAAAATGGTCCAGTATTTCGTCCCCAGACTTGAAGTTGAGTTGTCGACTGGTTTGCTTGTTGCATTACTGACCGTTTGAGAACATGTGTTAACCTCAAGTGCCATGAAACATCGCAGTCTAGCCCTCCCTTTCCATCTGTGCAAAATAAACCGTATAGAGAGCTATGCTGGGTGAATGTGCGAGTCCTTGTTGTGGGAGCTCGTTCCATTCCACCTTCAGTAGAGGTCGACATCCTTCGCTTTTCTGTCCGTATCGATTAGTCTCTCAATTCATTAGCTTAGCATATGATCTGAGAGCCTCTGTGAAACAACTGGCCATTAGGGAATTGTGCCGCCGTGGGCCCAAGAGTGATGATGCAGGTGGTGGCTTTCTTTGACAACCTTGCTTGAGTAACAAGCCTTCTGTGCTGTGAGCTGTGAAAGTGCTCATTGGTCCTTAACCGCACAAACAGACCATTTCAGCTCACTTTGTCGTGGTTTATGTGAATATAATGTGGTGCTTTTCCATGTGGAGATGTTTGGCTTGATTTCATAACAGTCCCAAAGTAAAAGGTTGCATTTAACGTGAAACATCGCCATTTTTGGCAGCAGTGGGATTGATTGGCACGCAACGGGTGACTGTGAGGTTGGACTGATCCAGTCTCAGCCACCCAGGGGAAAAGGGATTTAGATTTAAGCCTTGGAGAAGGTGGTGGCAGAGGTGCCTGGCTGGCTGGGACTGGCTACATGGCCGTGATGGTGTTCCTCATGCCAGCGGTCAACGCAGCGGCGACGTGCATTCATGAAGAAGTTGCTGACGGTGTTGAGTTCCAATCCCAGTTGCTGCGAGATGGTCAGCTGCATTTCCTTCGAGGGCCGCTTGTTCTCCTTGAAAATGGCAATGAGTGTGCGGCGCTGCAGGTCGGTGAAAACCAAGCGCTGCTTCTTGGGTGCCATATTGCGTTCCTTGTGCTGCTCCTGTTCCTTACGTTTGCAAGCTGTGGGGATCAGGAGGATGAACAAGAAAGATCAGGGAAAGGTAAGTAGACAAAGGAAATGGAGAAAAAAATTAATTAGCCTCCTGTTTGCTTTACATACTGAAATGCCCTATTTCAGAGCAAATTCCACAGATGAATGGCTTCACAGGGAGTCGAAATGTTCAGACTCTCCTGTTTGGCTGTGGATTAATAGTGATTTAAGACAAATCCATTCTATCTCCCCGGAGGTCAAAAATCATCCCTTTAAAGAGAGCAGACAGAGCAGGCCAGCAGTGAGCACCTCAGCCTGGTCATTGGAGACACTGCTGTTTGATTCAATATTAATGCAGTTCGGGCTCACAGTAGGAGAGCGAGTGACTGGTATACAAAAGTAAGGGTCTTTGTGTGTGAGAGGAAGAAAGAAAGAAAAGAGAGAGAGAGAGAAAGAAAAGAAAAAAGGAGAAATAAAAAAAGGAAAGACGCAAGGGGGTATTGACTCATCCTATTTTAGTGTGTATGTGTCTGTTTTTGGAGGTGGGGTTGTCCGCAGAGACTTCGGTCTGAACGCCCCTCCAGCAGGTCTGTAGTCTGCGACTTCAAACAGAGGCCACTGGAGGGCACAGACCTAAGAGAGGCAGAGTATTTTCGAACTGCCTTCAACTCACACCACCACCTCCCTGTATGTTCTGTCCTGGCAATGCAGAGAGAGAGAGATTCTGGCTGCCTACTTGAGGGCAGTAAACACTGCGAGTGTTGTTCCAAAGTGTAAGGAAACATGAGTAAGCCAAGAAATATTTTGGTTCATTTACAGCTCACAAGTACAAATTATTTTATCATGTGCAAATGCATTTTTATATTTATTTTTAAACTAGATGTTTTATTATTGGTTTGTTTTTCAATGCAGTCACAGACCTTTTGCTTCTCTCAGCGGTTTTTATATTTTATTTTACTTTTTGTGAATGGATCATTCATTTCTTACCCCATCACCTCAATAGCCTGTAAAAGCTGCAGCTCTTTGCATCTTGCTCGAATTTTATCTGTCTGTGTGTATTTGTGGAGTGACTGGAGCCAAACTGTGGTGCCATGTATCTAATTACACTGAGCTGGGGCCCATTGATCACGTCACCTCTCGCAGTCAAATCTGTTTACTACAGGCGTCTAACTGCCTGGACCGCATCCATCATATTCAGATTCCATATCAGCCACTCTGCGTTTACACACACACGAGCGCATTGTACACTTGAAGTGTACCGTTTAAATGTTGACGGTACTTTAACTCGCCTATAATATTGTTTACGCATAACATTACTCCTATCGCATAAAGGTGTCTCGGAACGCGGAGTCTGAAGTGAATAATGAAGCTTTAAAGCCTTTTAAATTGTAATGAGTCGTCTGTGTTGCTCGACTGAAATAACTACGCCTGAAAACGCAAAGCTCAGCGTATCTGACGTAGACAAGCTTTCAGCAAGATTTACTGGTGGCTTTTGTTTTTGAACGGCGTTTGCTTTTCGTCTGTGGTTTTCGGTGCTCCAACACTAAACCTTTTTTTAGACTTATATCCAACAAGCCCAGGCTTTGTTTTGGTGTTAAAATCTACCAGCAGGTGTCGCTGGCGCTATTCCCTGGTGTAAACGGTTTACAGGCGTAAGATTTTGTAATCGATATTGATCGATCGGTTGGGAAGGGGGCCCTGATTACTGAACCAAGCTCGGCGTAGAAAAGGAGAAAATCGATAGCTGCAGACTTTAGAGCTACAGTGAGCAGAGAGTGGGACAGAAGCAGAAATATATTGTACAGAAAGAAATAAGCCAATGAGTGACAAAGAGTGAATTGAAACATTCGGATGGGATTTTTTGACAGATTGTCATATTAGGACGTTTGATACATTTCACAAATTCTAAATAGAACCAGACTTACTGTAGGAATTCTTTCTTTCTTTTGCATAAAAAATATTTTTAAATACATTTCTTTAATATTTTCAATCTGCCATACAACCTAAACCTTCTAGGTGTAAAAAAAAAAACCTCAAGTTAAACGTAAAAATATTTTAATTAATGATTAATGATTTAAAAATCATTTGACGGTAACAGGGTGGACAGTTTTACAGTTCGTTTAGTCATTTTTATTAGTCCTGTAGGTTACTCAAGGTCATGACACAATAAAAATATAATTGTAATTCTATATTTCTTATATATTTCTTAATATCCATTTTTAAAATAATTAGTGGTTAGGCCTAACTGTATAGGCCTACCTACAATAGCATGATAACAGAGTTGACTACTGACAAAATAAGACAAAGTGATAAAACGAGCAATTATTCTTATTCATGATGCGGATAATGTGTGGAATTGTAGGCTCTGTATTTAAACAAGATAACAGTAAGAAAGAATTCGTAAAATAATGAGGTTTGTTTATTTATTTATTTGCGTACGGCTTTGTAAAATTAACATGACATTTTCAACAGGAAAGGGACACCCTTTAAATTAAATTACTGTTGAGATGTTTATGTACGCAAATATTAAAGAGGATTAATTAGAGACCCGACACCGAACTTTTCTCCGATTGTTTCTGTTCTGTAGCAGGGCAGTCTCTGACTTCCCTTGCAACACACCAGTGATAGTGGGGTAGGCCCGTGGTGTTCAATACCGGTCAATAAATCCGTAAATAATTCGTTTTTGAAATTCATTTCATCTAATTAATTATAGTTCCATGAAAATTGTTCTGGTAATGAGCCAGAAACTATGGTAGGCCTGCCTTGTACCAAAGGGGCGCTGGGTCTAAATTCGAAATAATACCAATTTAATAGCTCTGCGTGCCGTGCAGTTTGGGGAATGACAAATGAGGACACACTGCAGATTCTGAATAATGACTAAAAAACACGGCTACACGCGTCCAGAAAAGCTCGTTTATGTATGGCCTATGATAGTGTTAATTAGTCTCGATGTGGGACATTGGCCAACCGCAGGTACGTCTTTAAACTACTCCATATTTACCTCAAATGTATACCTAACGCATATTTATTTGAAATAAATGAGACTCAATCTATTCGACTATGTACAAGTGCGTTTAGTAATGATAGCACTTAGAGTTACGCATCTCTCTTTTATCATTTTTCATTCTTTTATGGTATGGCCCAGTGGATGTTCATTATGCTCATCAACTTGTATACAAATCCAGTCCACAATATACTCATCTGAATAACTGAAAAAAGTTAAGATAACGAGATGCTGTTTAAAATATAAGGTTTAAAAATAACACCTTATGCGTCCCTTTCTTTCTTTCTTTCTTTTTTGTTTTGCGCCCTTTTCCCCATTTTTTATCTACTAGAATATTGTGTTAATTAGCAAGCTCTTCTTGTAAACAACATTTTGCTCAAGGCTCTCTCTAAATACTCGACTAAATTTAGTGTAATGCAATAAGGAAAGATCAGTATGCTAATGTTCAGGTAATTTGAAATAACTAAACCTGTTAAGAAACTCGGTTAGTTATTGAAGCCAACACATTACAGCAAATCATTAGCCATGAACTTACGTCAAAATCTTTGCGTTGACGAAGAGAATGTTAAAGACATAAAAACAAGGAAAATGTAAACCTATTAAATGATATAAACTAGGCTACGACATAAATATGTAGTTACTACAGTAAAAGGTTTTCTTTTATTTTTGTTTGTTTCCGTAGTTTAATAGAAAACATTAATAACCGTAGGTCTGCTTTTGTTGGTCGTCCGATACAGTTTCGAATAGAAAGCGTTCGATCTGCGTTCTATTGCTATAGTAAGTAACTTTTGCGCCTGGGAATGGAAAGGAATTAGCCCATAAACTTATGTAAAAAGAACAATGGACTTCTTGGCCTTTGTTGTCTTAAAGATCTTAATTTTTGCACCCTGAGTGCAGTGTCTAATGATGGTTATGAGTATTATATGTTCAAATCTTAGGATATGAATCGTTGCCATATTTTGATATCTCAGAATACAGTGTGTGACTTTGATGGTAGTACATTTATCACATGCCCCTTACATTTCATTGTACCTTCAAAGGCAGCCATACATGTTTGAAGTTTAGTAATACATTTTACTTTATAGGTAAGTTGGGTTCATCATCATGGCTAATTGGAACTATAATAACGGTTCTGTCCAAGAGTTCTGGACTCCACAAAGTCTAAATAAATGGTGTTTCCTGTGAAAGCTGGAGGTGTATGTGCACTCTCTTGGATTTCAAGTGGGAGGACTGAGGGAGTGCAAGGATCGATGACTGGCCGCGCCGCTCAGCCGACCAGTCTGCCTAGGATCGATGCATAGAGTGCGGCTGAGCTGAAATTGGGAGCAGAGTTGCTCCCATTGAGGCCTATGCAGTGGTGGTTAAAAAGTCAGTGTGTCATGAAATTGCCCTTGTATGAATATGAATTGCTTTCATCAGCAACTGGGGTGTGTTTTGCATGAATGTGTGTGTGTGCAATCTAAATATATTTGATATCAGTGCAATTATATAGATATAAGTGTGGAAATCTGAATTCATAATGGATAATCTGTTAGTTAGAGGGTATGTGTTGGGAAACACAGCTGATATGTGGGGTTAGTATGATGTGGGTGAGGCTTGTTGTCACTCTAGAACATTACCAATAAGGCTACACCCTTTTCCGCTTTTTTCCAGTGGCCTGACTAAACAAGCACATGACATTTAAAAGTCTCTCACCTTTAAAACAGGCTACCATTTCTATAGGACTTATCATGGATTGATTGTATCTCTCTCTGATTTGATTTATTGGATGTCCACTGGTTTTATCAGCGTGACTTGGTGCTAATCGTCTCAAAGGTCGATGTTTTGACAGGGGCCGATTCTGCTGAGTTAGCCATGAAAGTCGGTGGTGGGTGAGGTAAAGGGCCAAACCTGTAGGTTAACTACTGTACAAGTTAGCACTCAAGATATTTGTTTTAAGAACTAAGCATTTCTTACCCCTCTCTTTAATGTTGACAGGATCATAACACTGGGCTGTTGTAGTGAGATCAATAATTGAACGGTGTAATAAAACTGTTGTTTAAGTTAAGCATCCTCTCTATAGCCATATCGACACATTGGCATGTGCTCGGATGTTAAGACTGCTTGACCTGCAATTACAGTGAAGTGAGTTTAAGAGGTCTGAAAGGTTGAGGAACCAAACACCCTCCACAAAGTCTTGAAAGAACATTTAAAACCTCTGAAAATACCACAGGATTGATCAATAGGTTTCATTTCTTATGTGGACTCAAGCTGTCATTGAACACGCTCAACTACACTCTACAGAAAAAAAGATTCCAGTCAAAACCAAAATGATTTTTACACTTCTTCTTTTGTTCTGGTGATTTGAACCTATGTTGTAACATCAAAAACAATTTATTTCATCCCTGAAGAACCATATACAGCAAAAGGGGTTTTTGTAGGCACTTGGTAGGTTGTCTTTTCTGGAATCTGAAGTATCGTTATTACAATCTTTATTTGTAAGACTGTAATTTCAAGGAATATTTCAAAATGTCGACAGACTAAAACTCTCAACGATGCTGTACCACTAAATGCTGTTCTGGGTATCACAGCTATAACAAGTTGGTCTCATTGACTAATTTGGCATGTTGTGGGCTTAATGCATGTGTAAATGGTGTAATATGGCACATCAAGAGAGTCACTACATTGTTAAATGGCCCTTGATGCCTCAAGATGTGTCAGTAACCAGCCAGTCTCTCAGCCTCTGGAGGGAACATGTGGTTTTGAATCTAACCACACTTGTCAGTTTAAATGTTTTTTATTTATATTTATTTATTTGTTCGGCATTATACGGTTAGGTTTTGTTGTTTTTGCCAATTAAAGGCTGTGCATCCAGTATGTAAATATTTGTTTTTACATTTTTTCATTATTTTATATTTAGAAAATTTATTTTGGAATTATATTCTTATATATTTGGCATTATTATAGACAGCTGCCATATATTGCATTATGTCAAAATGTAAAATTATTTTGCACTAGAAAGATTTACAGTAGTTTTTTTTAATATGATGTGACCAAATGAATTACTCTACCAGGCAAAGTAAGAAAAATTGCATTTGTGTTTATAGCGGTACAATAGCTTTCAGGTCACTCTAAGATGCATCAGATAAAGGCATAAAGTGAAGTATATTTACTACACGCCCAAGTGCTTTGGCCGTGACTCAATCGAGTGGGAGGTGTTGTTTTGTAATATCAGCTTTGATAAAATTATTAAATGCCCCCCCCCCCCCCTTGGTCAAATTTAGTGGTGACGCAATGCAATTTAACCCTTTGATGCTCTCCTCCTAGGCGGCACGGTCTCTTAGCAATTTGATTTAAAGGTCACTCTCTCCTATCGATCCATTTTGGCGGGCGAGCACAGAGATTGATCATGAAAATCTAAGCTCGCGGAGACAGTACTGCACGCATTATAGAGCAACAGTGTTAGATCTTATGGTTTCGTGTACGTATGTTACCCAGTCCATAATTATTTTAAACAACAGGAGTAAGGAGACGGTTTAAGATATTACAGAAGATACTGTATTTTGTCTGTCATAATAGCATTTGCTGTTGCAAATAAGGTTAAAACATCACGATGTAAAGCAGAATAAACATGCCATATGTGGACATAAATCTAAATGTATGCAATGGGACCACCGTCTCAAACAAACTACATGTAAATATCCACGTTGATTGCGAATAATGCATTTTTATATTCGCGTGTAGGCTATGTATTGTTTTATACAGGCGTCTGGATTATAATGATTTTTGAGCAGCGTTTAAGAAACAACACAAATTGGGATAATTCGCTATTTATTAAATTTACAAGCGAATAAGTGTTCGCTTTCCAGGTTACCATAGCAACAGTTCGCTAAACGAGCGTTTTGCCTTTGAAGTGCGTAGTCAAAAGTAGCTACTGTATTTTTTAGCACTTAATTTTTTTTAGATTTATTATTCACACGTTTTTGGTTTTTTTTGTTTGTTAGTTTTTTTTAGATTCACACATATAGGCTACATCAACGGGTTACATTTAAGGTTTACCTCTTTGAAACGAACCTTTGAAGGTGAACTTTAACAGAACACTGGAAACTAAAAAAATGAAAGTCGACTCCCTGTAAGTCATTTAAAAATGCGCATAATGGAGAACCCCTATCTTGAAAATTATAATAAGGCAGTGGGCCAAGGGGGAGGGGACGAAAGTGAAGTTTCTCCCATTTTGTCCAACTCAAGCTATTGAAATAGCAAACCGAGCAATGGAAATCAATACAAATTCACTGCTTGTTATATAGACCCAAACTATGATGCGAGACTGTTTTAGTCACACAATGTGGGTATAAAAATGCAGGCATAGTCATGGAATTTGCTTCAGAGTAAAATATTGTCTTCGAACATCCTGAAATAATCATATTTAAAAACGGCTTACGTGCATTTGTTTACCAAACAGGTGACCGCATCTTCATTTTTCACTTCTGGCTCTATCAATTATTAAGGTCAACATCGATCATTTTCTTGGCCTGCCAAAGCCCTTCTCCCCTGAAAATGCCTCGATTCGCTAATCCTAAATCAATTGCGTCCATCCTCGTGGGCTGGGAACTGGAGGCGAGACTGGAAGTCATTTTTATGAGGAGGAGGATGATGATGATGTTGAGTGAAAAGCATATACTCCACTTCAAAGTGTTAAAGTGTGAGTGTAACATGTATTACCAATCCTAAATGGATTGATTGCTCTCAATTTCATGCTAGAGACTAATTCTTAGCTGTAACTGTGGTT
This sequence comes from Enteromius treurensis, assembly GCA_032275025.1. NCBI lineage: Eukaryota > Metazoa > Chordata > Actinopteri > Cypriniformes > Cyprinidae > Enteromius > Enteromius treurensis. The sequence goes on along the minus strand of JAUCMU010000047.1, from coordinate 8,181,608 downwards.
TAGGAAAACACAGAAGGGCAAGGTGGTGAGTAGAATTCCCATAACGATGCTATGCAATCAATTTAGAGAATAGGCCTTAGATTACATTTAGTTGAAATTTATGTAAGAAATAAAGAGACAAATTTACCATCTCGTCGTGGTGCATTGCGTATAAACACATATTGTTTTATTGTGTTGCTTTTCTTCTCTCGCGTTTATGACTACAGGGAGACTCCATATGATACATAGTAAAATCTGCATCCTTCCTGCTGAACGAAACAGTAGGTAAATCCAGAGTCCAATGGGAGAGAGTGCTGAGCCGGTATAATTGATAGATGTACTGGCTATCTTTATTGATCGCTTTATTGATTGGGCCAAATACATTGAGATGGAGTGTGGAATACAGCACAGATGCTGAGGCGAATTGTTTTTCATCGTTAATGCAATCTTTAAACATTGCGCATTGCGCAGTATTTCAGGGTTGCATTTTTCTGTCATATTTACGCGTGACACGTCTGACATGACATACTGCATATTCGCTGCCTAATTTGTTTTTTTATATTCTAAAATATTTTTTGTGTTTGTTTTTAACTAGCTTTATTATCAACAAAAAAAGAAAAGAAACGAAAAAAGGGACGCTTCAGCGGCCCAGAAGAACACTACCAAATGATCCCACAGACACGGGCATTTTCACATTAGCCAAGCAGTGCCACGGCATTGATTTTTGTGACTGTGATGAATTTGGAATAGTAATTTGAATTTATTGATTGATGTAGTGAACGAGTATTCCCAGACTCTCTATGAAACACAACCCCCCAACTTACATGCGCGTAGTGCATAATGGCTCATTTAAATGCACTTGCTTTTGTTATTTGCATACCATAGTAATACCTCATTGAGCTAAATTTACTATAGATACGAGACGTGCAAGTGCTTTTATTTTATGAAAGGTCTTATTTTATTCAGAGAATGCCTGGGTTGACAATGCAGTATTTATTAACAGTATGAGTTTATAAACCTAAACAATACCACATTTACTGAAAGCTTTAATGTACGGCGTTTTAAAGTAATTTTAAAATGTGATATTTCGAATATTTTACGCATATAAACTGTATTTAAAGGGTCACACTTTAAAGTGTTTTTGTAGCCTAATGATAGCATCATGAATCGTTGTTAATGTGGACGCATTGTAAAGTGTAAAAGCTAAGTTGCCCGACAGACAAATAGTTACTATACATCTAAGTTACTACCTGTAGCAGTATAGAGTTTGTCTTCCGTTTAGGGTAACTTCCTTTTAATAGGGTGTGGAAGGAAAAAGATCTCGATGCCCAATTAGCTTTAACAGCAACGGCACTTAAGAGGACAATTGAATAGCGTTTAAATCTTTATTTACCAGAACAACTTTAAATGCGCAAAGGAACAATTTACATTCCATTAAGAGCTTTTCAACGGGGCATTGACTGGAACTAAAATATGCCACTATATCCTGGTTAATTGAACCCACAACTGAAATACGACGTGAGGTGATAGGTTTGGACGGGACAGCGGCCCCTCTGCAAGGTAATGTCCACTACACACACTTTTTATTCAGTTTTGATTCAATTTCCTTTTGAGTGAATACAAAGTCAAGATTGCACATTTGTCTGGGCTGTTTTGATTTGAAGTAAAAGTTAAAGAAATTAAGCTTAGTAGCTATAGGTGATGCAAAACTATTTTTGCTAACTACATTTCGTAGTTAATGGAATCAAATTATTTAGAAATAAGCATTTTGCAATAATGTCAGTTATTAGTTTTAAAGTATTGACCCGCATGTCACTTAATGAGACATTAGGCCTTTCAACAACCCTAAACACCTGCAATAGGCCACAGATGGTATTTTTTTTTATTTATTATTATTTTCTTACAAGGGCTAACTGATTTTTCTTGCCTTTAGTCTTAAACACACTCTAATAATTTGACCGTGGCTATAACTATGTACCTATATATTTAGCAAATATGTGATCAGCAGTGTCAGTGAAATAATTTTACATGCCCCTAAAATACTCGTTGTATTTTATTTAAGGATACAAGGCGTGTTTGGCTGCTTTCTAAACGTTTTTTGTCTTTTTGAATAGGAACGTACGCCTTTGGGTGAAGTGAGACGTCGAGCACAACTATTAAGAACAAATAATGTTTGTGGGTCCATGCGCAGTCTATCGATTATGGCATGAGATAAGAGTAAAATGTATAGATTTTGTGTGATTGTTTTGATTCCCTCTTTTGCACGAGGAAACGTCAGTGACCCTCACTCACCTGCAAGTCTAAGGGCTGACATGCGCTGGAACTCGGGTTCCTGCAGCCACTTCCACATCCGCCTGAACGTCTCTCGGCCTGACTTGAGTTTACTCCAGGGTTTGGGATTCCGCAGGAGGTCCGAGAGAGTTCCTTGAGAGCGACACAAGATCCTCTGGGCAAAGATGGCCTGTGGGATGCTGTACCTCTTTAACTCCGCCGTTATCCGCTGAGCCACCTCTTTAGTGTTGATCTCTTCCACCTGCCCTGACCCACCGCCCTGTCCGCCGCCTCCTGCTGCCTGCCTGTCCCGCTCCGACAGCACCGACCCGTTCGCCTGAGAATGTGAGTGACTGTGGTGGTGGTGGTGGTGGTTGATGCCGTTAAGAGAAGACATGATGCCTGCCCCATGGCCCCCTAAACCCCGTGCCAGGTGCTCCTCGCCGCGGCCGAGCATCGCAGCGTGAGTCTCGAAGCCTCCCGTGGAAATCATCTTGTCGTTCCCCAGGTGAGCAGTCGGACCGTACGCGCTTAGAGTCTGCTGAGAGTTGTGCAAAGACCCAAGGCCGTTAGAAAGAGGCGATAAAGGTGGTCCCATCCCGGACAAGTCTTTGGAATAGTGACCGTATAGGTTGCTCATAGACGCGAGGCCCCGGTCATCCCGCATCAGCGTGAAGCTGCCGCTGACGTTCCCGGCGGCGAGACGCTGGTGCGCGGGATGGTGATGAGCGTGATGGTGCGGGTGGTGGTGAAATTTCTCTGAGACGTTGGATATGGGAGGCAGATGGTGCTGCAGCGGCGTCAGGGTGGTGTAAGTGCTGCTCAGACTCATGCTCGAGTCGCACGACATGGTCATCGCTGGATGCAGAGGACCGGACAGCGAATGGTCCGTGCGATACTCCCCAGCCCCGTCCAGTATCGAGGCCATGCTGGACACCATCGCTGACCTCCCATGCGATGACACCAAGTTCCTATGTGTCGCCGACTGTCGCGCATGTGGAGAGTTCATCAAGTCCCCCGTTTGATGGGAGTGTGACACGCCGTGCAGATTCCCAATGTTTTCCATTGTAAGTTCCATTGTTGAAAGACACTGTTTTCTTCTCTCTCTCTTCCCTTTCTCTCTCACACTCTCCCTTCCAATAAATTTTAAACGATCTCAAAGCCGCGCGCCATTGATCCCCGAGATCTTCAGTGTTAGTCAATCCAGCATTTCACCACGCACATGTACGTACGCCTGGTGTCTAAACGCTTGTATCTATCGCCGTGGCGCGCGTCTTACTACTGCCAGTCTAAGCTGACCGAGTGAGAGTGTCTGCCACGTGACCGCGCAATATATTAAGATGTGCTGTGCCTGTGTGCACGGGTGCGCGCGCCGCACAAATAAAGTTTTTTCGGTGATTCTTAGGTTCAGCAAAGAGCCTTTTTTCTGTTTAAAAAAAAAATCGGTTATGTGGGGATCTTGAGGTTTTGTAGCTCAAAAAAAAAAAGTCTTTATGAGCCTATTGCTTTCTGGTTTGTTTATAGCGCCAGTAGACGTTTTCTAAAGAACTAAAGAACAAAAATATTCTGGTGAAACTTCATCAAGGTGTAAAAGCCTTTTTAAAGGGTGTGCACTTACTCTACTTCAGACTAGTGCTGACGTCACCTATACTGTGTTGTACAGACGAGAGAGACCTAACATGGGTAATTCACTTAGGCTATAGTCTCACAATTCGTCCCTCTGCTGTTGTTAAATTAGAGTGCGAAATCGAGTTTTTTACTCATACAGAGTGACGTCTGCACACTTTGACACTAGCAGTGTTGTTTTGAATTATTGGGGATTCCTTTATGGACATGATTCATCGGTTTTTCCTGATAAAGTTGCTTAACTTGGCGCCAGCGCGCGACATCTTAACGGTTAAATATTAATGGATTTCCCAAACCCAAAGTAGATAAGATAGTCAAATTCCTTTTGAACAGCATGAGATCACATGATTAATCATATCATATTTGTGTTAAACGTTTGAAACTTTAACGAAATTTCATTATCCACCAAATGGGCCATTTGCAGTTTTATAAGGATTTACGTTGTGGCAGAAACTCGTGTGATGTAATTATTGGCAAGTTGAATAAATAAATAAATAAATAAAACGTATTAAAACAGAGCAAGAAAGTGAGGCAAAAATGTGGATCAAAGAAGTTAAACTTTATATTCACATATTCACAAGTTGTAGGCTGCATGCAGTTTCATTAGACAAGTTTCAAGGAGATATTTCTGTTTTGTTTTTTTGTTTTTTTCATTTTCCTGTTTGGATAAGGACAACATACAAATATAGGGCATATTACGTTTTAAATTACAAACAGGCCTAGCTTTGTGATTCACTAGTATTCAGTTTTCAACTAGGCCACTTAATTATTACTAGTAGGCCTGTTGTAGCGTACAAAAACACTGTTTATGCTTAGCTACTCCAAAAGTAGGCTACTGGAATTTTGCAAATACGTTTTAATATGTTATAGGATAATGGTTATAGAATAGTAGTTTTATAAGATAATAGTTTACACTGCTAAAATTAATCTGATTAAATTAATACAATGCTTAGCTGTTATAGTTTTTTTTTCTTCCCCCAGATCATCACTTCCGGTTCACGCGTATTATTAATGCACTCAGTCATCGATCAATAAATTGATCATTTAGAATGGGATGGGCAATACATGTAATATATTTGTTTTCTCTAAGAATGGACTCGCGAATGGTGAATCTCAATTGTCACTGACTATCTCAGGCCCACTCATTTATTTGACTATATTTATTGCCGTCAATAAATAAAACGGAAGAAAAACATCGATACATATTTTTAGGCTTTTCAGAAAATGACCACTTTCTTTTCGGTCAGATTTCATTGGATCTTGATCGCTGTATGAGGAACAGCAAAACAATTATCTTTGTGTGTGTAATAAAACCACAGATCCAAGAGGCTACAACTAAACGACCTTTATTAGCTTAACTTCACCATTTAGCTTCGCTGCAAATATCCAGATAGGAAATTATAATTTTATTAAAATGATGAATAGGACCGTGACATTAGAAAAACCAGCCTTGTCCTTTGGGATTGCTGTTTTCTTATTGATCCTTGCAATCAGTGTTATTGAAAATAAATTAGGCCGCTCACAAATCTGTTTGCTGCAGCCTTGCAGATTTTTACTCGCTTCATCTATTCGTATACTTAAAATGTGAGTTTATGTAGGTTTAAAGTAACTAGTTGGTGTTTAACCATATGCAACATAATCCTTAACTCCAATATTCATTGTAGGCTTTTTTAAATAGCTTGTGAATCAGCTTTATGTTATGTTATGTTATGTAATGTTATGTTATGTTATGTTATGTTATGTTATGTTATGTTATGTTATGTTATGTTATGTTATGTTATGTGGCGGCCGTGTGTGCTAGACGACAAAAATAGTGGTTCATATATCTGGACACAACCACAATTGATTATTGCATTGATTTGTTCCTTGCTATTTACAAAATCATGCTTTGCTATGACAGGATAATTGAACGCGGTTTAATGTAGAGATAAACGGTAACAGCTGATCCTTTGCTGGCGCGAATATCATACAGTGAGTTTTATAAGTTTTCTGCATATCGTTACATTTACAGTTACATTGCAGCCTAAACAGTGCGTACCTGTCGATATATTTACAAGTTACTGTATTTGCTAAAAGTAAACATCAGATAAAAAAGGCGCTAAATTATAAAGTTCGAAAAGAACGTCAATGGTTTATAAGTTTAAATGACAGAAACGTGTCAAACACGTGGTGAATGAGATTGTACTTGGTTTCAAACTTTGTTTCCCGTATATAAATGTAAGGGGAAAAAATCATTTAGTAAGATTTCAGGACGTGTTTAAAGGAAGTGTTCATGCTGGACCCAGAAACTGATTTGACCTTTTTTTTAAATGACACATTTTATACAGATTTTCTAATTGTAATTATTTGTGTGGGCCTGCGTGGGTTGAGAGGTTGCTCATGCTGCATATTTAAAATCTACCCTACAGAATCTTAATTCTTCAGGGGGTAAAGTTGTGTACTGTTCTATAATAACAGTGTTTTGATTCTCTGAATAATGTCTAGGAGCCTATAATGTAACATTGTACTTGCTGCATAAATTATTAGAGAGCAGACCCTGATTTAATTTTCGCTCGAATATTCAAATGAGTTAGACGTACCCTGTGGCTCACATAGTATGAAATATTAAAGCTGTCGATATCCAAATAGAGACTAGGAAAGCCATAGAGACTCAATATTTTATTTTTGCATTTCTAAGAGTGTGAGTCGACAAACACAATTGCTTACTAGGTATGTGCACTGGTTGCATTATAATGATGTTGACTTTCTGTATATTTTATATGGAAAAAATACCCATTGACAGACTGATAGACATTTTTGTCAGAAATAATCTCAGAAAATTGGTTTTCTCGGCTATCATGACAAATGACTGTGATTTTATTTTAAATTGCATTAGGCCTTCCAATAATCAATAATCAATATTTTTGGGAACGAATTACTCTGAAACATCCCAAGAGCACATTAACAAATATAGCAGTGGGTTACAACCAAAATGTGAACTCGACGAACTTCAAACGAACCTTTTAAGTTTTTCCTCCGAATTTCTTTTTAATTTTGTTTTCTTTAAATGTACGCTGTTTCTTATATATTTAATAATTTAATCAATGTATTTAATTAGGTAGGCTATTGCGTGTCAAACCTGTCATTCGGATATGAGAAGCTGAAGTGTGCTGATAAAAAGGGCTCTGTTTAGTAAAGGTCCGGGCATTCTTTCTGTGGGTTTGATCAGTTTCTATCACAAAGTGTGACAAAGATGGACTCAAATTTGCTTGACTGCATTAGTAGTATCACTTGGCTGATCGATCACACCCTAAAGTAAATTTACTTGAATCGGTTTATTGGCAGAAGTCAAGCAGTCCTGTTGAAACTGACCATTGCAGAATAGAGTTAGGTGAGACTTGAAATGTATTTTCTTTTCGGACAATAATGTCTTCAAGATTCGGATCTGTAACACCTCTTTCCACCTTAAAACTTCTTAAGACTTCTTCATCGTCTAGTATAATTGTTAAGCAAACACTTGTGTCTTGTACCTCAAATTAAATGTGGAGCAAAAAAGTAGAACTCTCTGACAAAAACAAGTTTTTTAGAACAGCATATTTTCTTGTAGAACCTCAAAAATTCCTAAAGCAATAATTAGAGATTTTTTTAGAGCAATTACATACGATGTATGTGTTATAGAGCTCTTGACAAGATTAATAAGCTCAATATATCGAATACAATATTTTTTAAAATAACTACAAACAAATGTGTGTTCTACAAAGCAATAATAATAATAATAATAATAATAAATCATAGGTTTCCCTGGTCTTCAAGGCATCAAAACATATATGTTTTTGCAAAGATTTATAAACGAACCTTTGAATGTTAAATAAATTCAGGCTGTGAACCCCTTTTTAGTCAGGCTGTTCGTTATTTAAAACTCTCTTGCGATGATAATATCATCTTATAAGACGGAGACTGAGTGCAGATCCGATTTTTTAATGTGTTCCGTGTATTTAGAGACCTGTGTATTTGAAAGTGCTCTGCGAAAGAGAGAGCATGTGATCTATGGCTCTGGTCTCTGATCGATATATCCGCATTCTGATCGATTGGTATGGCAGAAATCTCGGATACACGTCTAAAGCTTTCCATCAGAAAATGCCCCGTTTTAGCTGCATTTAAAACGATTTGTTAATTTAAAAAAGAAAAGAAAAAAAATCTAGATATATTTTAATCCGCATTTAAAATGATGCTAGGAGTGTACGCACTGTAATTTTATTTGTAGGCTAACAATTTAAAGGCTTATACATTTTTTTTGTAGGCTGATACTTAAAAAAACAAACAAACAAAAAAAAAAAACCTCACATCATACGTTTTGTCTTTGTTGCTGTTTTAAATGTTGGAGTCTAAAAATACAGTTGTAGACCTAATTCTGATCAAAAGAGAGCAACTTAAATCCTACATTATTAACTTTTTTCTCATATAAATTCAAAATAAATGTAATTTCATTTTAGTCTTAATTTGTGCTTATTTAATACTTTCCAAAATAACAGACATATGCTACAGCTATCATTATTTTAGTTTTTATATCGCATGTTCTTTTTCCACTGTCTGTAGCTATACAGGCTACTAGTTTTCATATCTAATATCTCCTTTTTCTTAATGTACAGCTGAAGACCGAATAAAAGGCTACGTATTTAAACACCCAAACATGCCTCTGCCTCCTCAGTCCTATAGCCAGCATCATTTAAATATGATCGATTATATCGATTATTGTTGCCTGTTTCACAGATGTCATATACTTTTCTTTTTATCTGACCTCTTATTTTTCCTAATGAAAGGAGTGTTTACGTTGCTGTGAGTCTGAAACGCAGCAACAAAAAGAAGAGATTATCCTGCAACACGTCTCTTTTTCAGGTGTGTCCTGCTGTACTTTAATATTTAGCACAATATTTAATTTCCAGTAACTTTTTGAGTAACTTTTTTTTCTTTCTTTTAAAATTTCTTTCCGTTTTGCCACAAGGTGCGTTGACATGTAGTAGCGTTTTGTGGGAGACTTTTGCAACTAACTAAAATATATTCTTTATATGCAACTTGTGTAATTTCACTAAAAGGCTGTCGCTCATACTGCGTAAATGTCGACATGTCACCACCCGATTGTGTCAGACACCTCAGCTCTCTGCTTTTCCCCTTATTTTATTATTTACACTATAATAATAACAATAGGCTAACGTTCATCAACAGAAAAAAAATAATAATGCATTTAATATTATCAGTTATCGATCATAATAGTTTATATTGCAATGTACTGAAACCGCACTGATAGCCAGATTATTATTATTATTATTATGTATTGTTTTTATAGATATTATTAGATTAAATAGCCTACTACGTCTTAAGGTTTAAAATTGTATAGGCTCTTGTTTTTTTATAGGCTATCTAATTTGCAATCTTCACCCATGTGTTAGATATTTAGGTAACGTTGGAACAAGCTTGCTTAAAATATTCCATAATTACTAAAATACATAAACAGCTAAACTGAATTGTGGATCGTTACAACTTTTTTTTTTTTTTTTTTTGTGAACAGAAAGGACTTGTATGTAGTTAAAATAATCCTATTCAGCACTATACCATTATGCAAAGTCAACACACTGTATATGTTGCAAATTGTTTTCATTTATAGCGTGTAATAACTCCTGCTAGAGCAGTGAATTTAGAGTCATCAATATCTGTGTGCGCGTGTGTGTACGCGCACCTTCAGCTTTCAATACGAAGCTTTAGACTGGGAGAGAAATAGAGAGGGAGAAAAAAAAACATTCCCAGCCTCCACAGCCGAGAAAGCACCGGTTGCTAGGCGACAGGCGAAGGAGAGATGGATTGAAAAGGCATACTCGATCAATTCCGGTGAGAGTGAGGGGGAAAAGCAGAGAGTGACCCACAGAAAAAGAGAGGGAGAAGACGATTGCGGCCAAAATTATACTGCAATCTTTAAGCTCAGTTCAAAGCCGTCGTTCTGTAGACATCCGTTACTCCGTTACCTGCCGGCGCCAATGCCATTTTCTGGGCGACTTCAAAACTGTTGGTCCACCTGCCTCGAAGATGTCCCAACTGACGGGGGATTTTTTGAAAACCTGTAATTCACAATTCACAGCCCGGTTGAACGGATCCGAGCAGATGCCCCTCCACCCCTCTCTGCGAGTCACACACACGCACGCACGCGCGCGAGCGCTCGCACCCCGCAGTGTGTGTCTGCACAGAGCAGTGTTGAGTGTATCGACTGTGTATTGATCCTTCCACTCACCTCCCTGCAGTCAGCTCTTGTCCTACATAGCAAGGCCTGTCTGATTCCTCCATTAATGGCCCTTATCCAGCGCCAATCTTTATTTAAACTGAAAAGTAGGAATCAGCACCCCATCCCCCTCCTCCCCCCAAAACCCGCTGTTTGCCCTTCTTTCTTTTCTTCCTTTCTTCCTTTCTTTCTTTCTGTCTTATGACATACGGCTGTTTTTCATAAGTCTACATATTGTATGCATCGAAATAGCAACGTGTTTCAATCGGACCGTAGTTGCGTTTGAGTTGGAAAGCGATTGGGGGATCCTTATCTTTGCCGTGCAGAAACAAACCATAAGCAATAAGACACTGGTTTCTATCTGTGCTGGCACACACCATGGGGATTAATTGATCTCCTAATACCACGGATAAATCAATGTCCTCAGCCCCTCCATTTATTTGTCCAATCAGAGCAGGTGTCATTAAACCAACAGACCTCCTCAACCAATAGGAGGTGGACTGTGCGCTGACTGACAGCGCTCAACGTTGGATGCAGTCAATCAAATTGGCATTGGCAAGGGATTTATATGGACTTAACACCCAAAACACTTCTAGCCACAAGCAGATGGTACACCCTCATATAGTTCTATCCAACACAAAACAACATAGCCTAAAGTTTCTGTGTGTTTGTTTTTTTTCTATAAGTTATATGTCAGTGGAGTCCAAATGTTTAATGGAAACAGTAAAGGCATCTGTTTTTGTGTGTTAATTTAAAAAAAAATGTTAATTCTGTCTTTAATTACTCTCCCTCATGTCATTCAAAACCCAAGACCTTTACTCTAAGAGCTTTCTGATCCTGCACAAAGTAATGTAACTACCACGTTCAAGGCAGAAAAGGACATTGTTAAAATACGACAATTATCCAACATTTGTTTCTCTTCAGACACATACGGGTTCCCTGCTCTTGCGCCAGCAGCACCCCACACATGCATCCTGGTATGGTTGTGTATGTGTGGTGAAGACTATTGAAGAGCAGAGTTTGTTGAATAAAGTCTGTAATTTTCTTTTGCACTCGGAAAGTATTCTTGTAGCTTCATATAATCATGGCTGAACCCCTGATGTCACAGGGACTATTTTAACCATGTCCTTACTATGCTTCTGGACCTTGAATATGATAGTTGTTTTGCTGTCTACGCAGGGTAAGAAATCTCTCGAAATATATCAAAGATGTCATACAGGTTTGGAACAACACGAAAGTGAGTAATTAATGACATAATTCTCATTTTAGATGAACTATCCCTTTAAGCTTATTAAATTCATAACTATAATAATAGTCTTGCCCTATAATTTCTATTCTTGGCCGATTTAATTGGTTGTGGCTTTTTTTTAATATAAGCAATATTTCTTTTGCCATTGAACTATCTTATAAATTTATAATTTTCAACATTTTGTTTTGCCTTGTTCTCACTGGCATTCGTTTAAGCAGGCCACGTACCCGACTGAGATCTGTACATATTGTGCATAATAGAGCTGCGTCCTGCATAATGTCCCACTGACCCTCAGTGCTGACCTGCTGAAATCTCCAGTTTCTATTCTAGGGATCTTTTATCAAGATGCTCTCTGTCTCTTTGTGTTGCATCCTTTATTTTTTCCACTTCAGATTCCCTTCGTTTACCACAGTCATGATTTATCCAAACATTTTGTATCAAACACGGCTAAAAATATTCCCTTTCTTTCTTGAAATATTGATTTTGCCTGTAGCATTGTCTGTGTGTGTGTGAGTGAGTGAGTGAGTGAATCTTTGGATGTGTTTTATGGGGGTAAGGAAGGGGGGTGCCAACATTAAAGCAGAAAACGGGTTCAAATACTGTGTTTTTTCCATTTTTAATAAAATCCTGGAATCGCCAGACAACACACCATCAGCTTTGCTCCTCAACACGTCCTCGAATCCTTGGAGTGATTTGACATGTGCTTAACTTTTACCAGACAATCCCATTCAAGTACACTATGAATTTTGCAAGTTAGTCATTTGCAAAATGGATGAAAAGAATATAATTTCGCTGCAACAATCGCAGGCTCTTTTGTCGTCGGGGCATAATGGAAATGGAGGGAACTGATCAATAGGTTATTGATTTTCATTGGATGGAGTTGGGGGAATTGAGAGAAAGCGAACGAGGAAGAAAGAGAGAGGCGGTGGGGGCTGTGAAATGCAGGTTTTTTAAAATCTGTTTAGAAGATAAATGCTCCTACTGAAAGCAGGTGATCTTGTTTGCCTCCTCATACATACTTGACTGTTTTGAAACAGTTCTGGTGCATTGTGGGATTGGCTGACTCACAGGGCATAATTCGCCTCCTTAAACCGTGTTGCCAAACACATCACGGGAACTTTAATCACTGACTGTTCAGCCACTATGTCAAAGTCTACCAAAAAGAAATCGTTTTTGCACTGAAATCCAAATCTCAAATGTCTGCTTTTATTAATTTTTTTTTAAAGGTCCAATTCACCCAAAAATTCATTCACTAACCCTCATGCCATTTCCAAGCTGTATGACATTCCAAAAGAAGATATTTTGAAAAATGTCTCAGTGTTTTGTTCCTTTTTTTCAAACTGTAGGATCAATAGGGTCCAATGTTGTCTTGGACCCCACAAAGTATCATTTTATGGACAAAAACCTGACCAATTAACTCACACGAATTACAAAATTACAACTATTATCACACGTTTATCTTGGCATTTGATAGGAAGTTCCAATTGATCCATCCTTGAGGCCGAATGGCCTGCACTTTGCAGTGTTTGGGGTGCAGGCTATGTTATCTGGGCCGGTATCGCAGGCGGATGTTTGGTGATACGTGTGTATGGTGTGTTAATGCGTGAAGCTGGACTTGCATTGATCTCTATGCAGGATGTCAAACATTTTAGTGGTGATCTCGTCCTTGTTATTGCTCTCCACCGCCAGGCTGTTAATGCATAAAAAATCGTTTGTCCCCATGTTTTCCTCCCCATCTCAATTGGACGCCCAGAGCAACAGAAGAATACCACGTTGTTGTACTCCACGAGCCCTCCTCCCCCTCCCTTCTTTCTGTTCCCCTCGTCCCTCATCCTTCCATTTTTGTGTCCATCTATCTTTACGACACCTGGTTTCATCTCCTTAATGTTTCCGGACTTGACAGTCTCCCTGGTCAAAAATTCTTAATTAAGCCTGCTGTGTGTATTTGCAGTTAGGCAAATTGCAACCTGACAGGGCTAATAAAAACATTTTCGAGAGCGGGAAAGCGAAGGAACCGAGCGAAGGTGCGGAGAACCATCATCCACACCCCAACAACCCTATCTGTTCCTTCCTCTCTTTATCACTGTCAGCCATTCCCTGCATCCTCGCATTTTCTACATCACAGCCCAGAGGAAGAAGGATTGATAAATATTGCGGGTCTACTTTTGCAAGTCTTTAATCTTTCTCCCTTTTTGTTTTGGCCTGCGGGACTCATCGATTAGAACATTAAATCAAAAATCCTGGAGATACAGATATGAAAGTTTTGTTTGCAAGCTTTTCTCTCCTCCGTGGCTGGTACTTACCCAGTCATTAGTCTCAGTTTGAGGAAGCTTCTAGGACGTGGCCAGTAAAGTATTTTCTGAAAATCTGCCAAAAGATGAAGGTACCAATATCTCAATACACTATAATATCTTGGGCTCCTGCTTCTGACCTGGAAGGCCATAGAAGTTGACCTTATGGAATAATTGGCTACATGGATCTGTAAAGGCCACATAATCTCTGATGATATTTGACACATTGATTCCTCGTATTCTTTTAGGGGTTTTCAAATCTTTTACATTGATGTTTTTACCCCGAAAGATCAAATTATTTGAAGAAATTACACTGTATGATTGTTACTATCCATTTAACCTAATGATAATTTCTGTCAGTTCTACTGATTTCAATCTTGATTATCTTCATCGGTAACTATATTCAAATTGTCCAAGTTTGGCGACGTTTCATTTTACCTAAACATACATAATGTTTTCAAGTTTTACAAGGTAGCACTTTATATTTGTGTGTAATGTACTGTAGAAGACGGCTAGGTGAAAGCATATTGTGTCACTCGTACTTTGAAAGACACAGCTGTACACCTTGTTGTCCATATGTCCATCATTTATCTGAAGTGTGAGAAATCCATTTCTGAGCGCTAGGCCTTCCTATGAGAGACCACTGGGCTCCTCACACCTCTGGTAATAGTGTATGAGATCCATACCTTCAACTGAACACCCTGTGGTATTGCTTGCTCATGTGAGAGACTGGACATTGGCTGTTACGGTCACAGCTTTCTCGACAGAGTGAGGAAGAACAAGAAGCAGATGTGTCACTGCATCGTATCGCAACATCTTGAGAAAAGGACTCTTGTGTGCCACGACATGTCATGTAGTACTTGTGTTAAATGTGTGTGTGACTGAATGAGCCTCTTTAGTTGAGGACACTTCAGTCTAACAGCTCCTCGCAGACCTGGTCTCCATGCAGCTGTGAAGGTAGAAGATAATTATTTTAAAACACTATAAAAAGGTAATGTTCTAATAATTGTTCTATTAAATAAGTGCATGCAAATGAAAGTAGGAAAGAAAGAAATTCATTGTGTCATAACTTTGTTCCTGTTCTGTGTTAATTTACCCCAAAAATCTGTTTTGACCAATTTTTGACCAAAATGTTCTGACCAAACGGACGTGTTGAATAAAACAAAAAACTATTGGCAGAGATGTGAAATATCAATGTTATATGACAACAAATATAAATGCAAAAAGGTTTTGGTGTATATAAATAAGAGAAATTACAATGATTTACATATTTACATTGTAAATAAATCTTCTGCAATGTTCATATGATGTGACGTGCATGTCTTAGCATAATATGACTCCCATTTGAAGGCATTACAGGTTTATTCTTCAGAAAAGCTAATTTAAAGGTGAGTCCGTGTGAGAATAAAATCAAAGACGTTAAGACGGTCAACCTTTGAAACAAATTTTTTGTTTGTCAGTAATTTTCTGGCGAAAACAAGAGTGTTTTTTCCAGTCACAGTATAGAGTCAAATGTCTTAAAGAAGAGCATTTTATGATATTATTGAGCTTTTAAATCCGTAATCAAGTCGTTAAGTTTTTTATTTTATTTCACATTTACCCCTTCAGACTGTTCGCAGCCTTATTTTTAAAGTGCCCCTATTATTCCATTTTAAATGTTTGTTTTACGAGTCTCTTAAAACAGGTTTACATGTATGCGAGGTCAAAAAAACACTTTAGTTTTCTCCAAAAATAGATTTAATTTGACCCCATTTCTAAATGATTCGTAGACGACTCGTGTGAAGCAGTTCGAAGAATCAGTCTGTCTAAACCCCGCCCCTCCGTGAGCCCTCACTGCTGTGATTGGTCAGATGGTGCCGTCCTTTATGATTGGTCTACCGCTGCAGCATGAGTTGAAAACGAAACGCACATGACCATAGCTGAATGACAACTTCCTCTTGACATGATGTAATGCACGTGGAAATTGTATTGTTTGTGGGCGGGGCAAGTTGTTCGCGACGTAGAAAGTGGGCGGACATTATACAAATATGTTACTTTGTGACGTCGATCCGTAACAGAGAAATTGAAATTGAATCGAATTGCTGACGACTTGTTTAGGCGAATGTGAGCTGACTCTTTTATTTGATAGACACAAACTCGTTTATCAAGCACTGTTGGCGTCACAACTTTGCAGATGACACACTGCATGAAAGATCATATAGCATAATAGGCATAATAGGGTAAGATCCAGTGCGGCTGTGAGCTTGAATGTGCGTGACTTCCGGTGTCTTTCGCTTCCAGTTATTTTATTGTACAAAAGCCGTCAGTTGTTTTGCTTTAAGTTGCAAACTGCCATTTGATATCACACACACACACACACACACACACACACACACACACATATATATATATATATAATAAACACAACTGCACATAGTTAGTGTTTATTGCACTTTGTTTGCTATTCTTTTAGTAATTTTATGCTGCTAAGAATCGGTACTCGTAGTAAGCTTGCTTCTACTTTGCAAAATAATGTGGATATTAAAACAATTCAATTTTTTTTTTTTTATTATGTAAACGTTTGAAAAAGCTATGCACAATATACATATGTGTATATTTGTATGTTAAAAAGAATACATAAAACAATCAAATATTAATCAGAATGTGGGCTAACAGACAACCACCTAGAAAGCACTAAACATGGCTCTTTTAATGAGATGGAGAGAATGATGAACAGGAGGAAGGAACTAAAGTGATGGCAGTGTCACTGGTGTCTGTAAGTGGGGTCAGGAGCTTAGTGTCAGTGCTGGAAGGTGAAAGGTCAAATCTCCTATTAAAATACCTTTTAAGAGTCCTTCAGAGATCTTATGTAATAGCAGTGGGTTCACCAGAGGTTGTTAACCTGCTTATGAGGGATGCTTCCTTTAAATATATTTTGACCTGTGGTAGGTTAATGAGAATGTAGAAATGTCGATCAAGTTAAAGCTCTTTCAAGATCTTTAGCATGCAGTAGAATTTGTAATCTAATGTAATAACTATAAAATGTTAGCCTAAATATATGTTGTGATAAATTCTAGAGTAACTGTGCGTGTGTGCATGTTTATTAGGCCACAAATTTGTATAATGACATGGGTATGACATAGGTATTACAATATGAAGGTTAGTTATATGGACATTTTTTAGTGTCCCCGTTATTCAAAAGGCTTAAAAAACATACTAAATTGTGTTTTTTGGAAAATCTTAAAATGAACACAGTTTCACAGGGGTAGGTTTAGGTGTAGGGTCAGTGTAGGGCAATACCAAATACGTAAATCACAAAAACCAACATGTGTGTGTGTATAGAAAGAGAGAGAACGAGAGAGAGATACAGGATTTTATGACTACATGAACCAGAATAAAATAGATCCAGCTGTTATCTTTAAACTTCCTTATTTTGTTATTTAGTGTATGTCAGTAATAATGAGCAATACTAATAGACAACATGCAAATTGCACCGCTGCTTTCCACTATCAACACTTTTGTAATTAATTACACCTCAAGTAAGTGCAATGACACTGTAATGCAAAATATAACTTGAATATTCTTATATAGAACAGCAGGTACCTGCATCAAATACTAGCCATCTCCAAGGAACCTTTGTCTTTGTTAGGCACCCTGCCGCATCCTTTTCCTCCTTCTCCAGCTCTACAAGCACTCTGCGTCCACCTTCACCTCTGCACCCTCTTTATCCTCCTCTATCTCTTTCTCTCCATCTTCTCTTAACTCATCTTCCCCCATCCTACCCTTCTATCAGTCCATGACCATTACGCTCATAAATCAATATTGACGACCCATCATCCGAAGGATGAATTACGGGACTGTGGATGGCTACAGTCATGTGACCGGCAGGTTTTACATTATGTTTCGGCCATTTAGTTGACGCCATTATGCACAGCGACTTGGAATGAAGTCCTTTCAATACGAGACAGAGGAAGAAGACACATTACCATCTTTAAAAGCACTTCATTGCCGTTTCTCTTCAACTGATAAAGAACGAGGTGTGAAAGAAATGAATAGGCCGCTTGGTGATGCAAAGCAGATACCGTAGCTCTTAACAAGAAGTTTCATACAAACACACACCCACACATTCACGCCGAAGGAATATGATCGATGCTACGTTTTCTGTTTTCACAAGAGTGTTCCGATGCATTCATCCGCTACAATCAAATGCTCACAATGTCGGACTGAGATTATGGCAGTGCTTCTGTGCGTTCGTAGGAAAAAGAGAAAGTATAGTATTTTAGTTGGTTTACTGTGCTTAAGCCTCAAAATGAAAATATGTGGGCTGGTAAGGGAGCCAATCACAGAAGTGCGTTCATCGCCCTCTGGGCACTCCTGACCTCTTGACACTGGCCATGACCCCTTAGGCCAAAGGTTACCCTCAGGGGTCAAAAAGGATCACTGGCAGGCAGGACCAAGAGTTGTCGCCATGGAAACCACTGGAAAGAGATGAAGATAGGGAGGTAGAGGGGAGATCATGGTGCGTGCCAAGGTCCTCTTTGTTTCATTGTCCACTGGTTTTGATGGTTTAGGATCCCCCTGCTGGACAAAAATAGTTGGTTTGAGGTTAAAAACTGAATCTGGAGGTCACTGGTTCCTTTTTCTGCTATAGTACACATTACGACTATTATCGTATATGTTTATTTGCAGTTTGTTTTTTTCAGGTTAAGCAAGTACATTGTTCTCTCAGCTAAAGCCACATAATATAGTAAGAATAATTGGTTTTGAGATTAAATGCTCAATAAGGACATAATATTTACCATGTAGTGGAGTTTCAGTTTAGTTTTGCTTTAGTTTTCACGCGCAGGTACGCGATTTCCGGTAAATGTGCGAGACTTCCTTAAAAACCACTGTGTTAAGGCTATAAATTGACATGATACATTTAATAAACACCTTAACGAACATCTTTTTGAAACATCAAAGCAGCATAACAAACTTTTGTACAAACTGAAATGGCTAACACCTGATCGCTCTTTAGCTAAAAAACGGTGAAAAAATAAATCCTGTGAAGACAAGGTAAGTGAGATTATTATGCCACCTAGTGGTTAGGTTGTGTATAGGTACAACAGCTCTTTCCTCACATTTCTTCCTGTCTTTCTTCACTAAATCAAAGCTGCAAAGGACCAGTTAAGAGCATCCACAACAATGATACTTTGACCATAACTGTCATCTTGACTGGAACTTGTCAAGCTAATATTTCTCCAACACTGCATGCTGGTTAACATTCTGGATCCAGATCTGTGCAAAAGGAAGCCTTTAGTGTCTGATGATCTGGGGTAAGTCTGTCTTAAACAAACTATGCTGACCCTGAGCCGCTGCACAGTTAATCACCAGGTAGCAGAAAGCTTTGGCACCGTAAAGGCGTTTGATCAAATCAGCTTAGGAATGCTGAATTGGACTAAAACTGAGGCCAGAATGTTTTGATCGGCCTTTGCCCCACGACTCATCTCTTCTTACCCCACTGTCCGTTAATCAGGCCCACGTCTCCGGCGTTAATCTCCGCCCCTCCCATCCTCTCCCATGTACCTAATTAGATTAAGGGGATCAACACACCAAGCACTGCTCCACAGCTTAATGGAGTTGAGGGAACAGGCTTTTTATTCGAATGAGAAAATGAGTCAGTAGTCAGTAACACATGCGTGTGGCCCTTTAACAGCAATGCAGCGAGTCAAACTGTGAACATTTGGACTGTAAGCTTTATTGATATTGTGGTGATGCTGCATCATTATTGAAATTATATTTTATCTTAATCATTCGGCAAAATTCTTTGCAGAAGAGGAATTAAAATAGACCGACATTCAATCAAAACTGCATGGGTTTGTATAAATGAAGAGAGACAGAGACAAAGACAGAGAGAGTGCAAAGTGCAACCTGTTCAACAGCTTGTATCTTATAAGCATAAGGCACGCATATGCAAGAGTATTAACATCCTAAAGCTGTCAAATGCAAGAGGATTTAATGCCGAGGACCATTCATGGGAATTAAGCAAATTAACGCAAGAAAAGAAAGATTTGGTTAAGAAAATTTAATTAGATGGCTTTGTAAGAGTGATAATTGCTTAAAAACCTGGTTTCTTGGCTAGGCTCCCACTCCTTTCTTTTATAATTATGATATAATGAAAAATATGTATTTTTGTAGCTGAATGATATATAAATAGAATAAATGCATTTTATACAATAATCAACCATTTAAATTCTATTTATAAAACTAAAATGTTTTCATATTTTATTACATTTTTGAGAAACCCACTTACTCAGGCTTCTATATAAAATAAAAAATATAAATATAATAAATACAGTTTTATTAAATATGAAGTATTTACATTTTAAAATAACATCAATAAAAAATAATAATGATATTTAAATCCAACCTACTTATCATTGTCAGTAAGATCAGGTGATATAAAAAAAAAAAAATATATATATATATATATATATATATATTAAAAACATAAGCACACACACACCTATATCTAGACAGATTTTGTCAATAATAATAATTAGATGGGATTTAAATTTAACTAATTTTGGGTCAAGGTACGAATGACTGAATAAATGGTGTTCATTTTATCTTTCTGAAATTGAAGTGGGACGAATGCTGTCTTCCTGAAGCTGGTAGGAATTAAAGACTTTTCAGAGGCATCAAAAAGAACGTAAACAGAAATGATATTTTTGCCACTAAGTATTCTGTCCAAAAGATGACTCACATTAGCTCAGGACCCTGTTGTTCTGCTGGAGGTAATGCATCGAGGCTTCATCTTGGCCCACACTTGACTACCTCATCCCTCCCTCCATATTCTCCAGCAGCAGTGTAGGTCCTCACCCGAGGAACGCTTACCAGATTATGCTGTGTGATAAGCTTCCTATTTTTCGAAACTGCATGGAGATTTATGGGATTATCTGGGTACTTATCCCAGAGTCGGCTTTGGGCAGCCTGCCGAAATCTCTTAGGACTCAAGATTTGGCTTCTGAGCTTGTCTGTCTAATTATTATCTGGAGTGGCCACAGCCGTGAAGAATGTGTTCACTTTTTTTGCACAATGTGCTCCCAAAGAGATACTCACACACTAACACGCTTGGTGAGAAATTAAATGGTATTATTGTATTACTTAAGAATTTGTTCTGCTGCAGATTTCACACAGCTTTCCTATATCTGTTTAAGCACGCAGGATTTTATATCTTCTTTATGAACCTCATTAGATAAACCTCTAAAAGCATTTTTTAAAATGTATTTTATTTTACTTAATATTTGCTTTATTTGGATGTATAATGCTGATTTACAAAAAAACAAAAAAAAAACCAGAATTGGAGCACAATGGGGCCAATCTGTAAACATTAACAAATCTTATGGTTTCAATAGTATAAATACATTGTGTAAATATGTGTCAATATCACTTTGTTTAAAAAAAACAACGTTTTAATCTAAAATTATGTGCAATTTTGCAATGACAATAATGCCATAAACACTAAACCGCCTGCTAAAGCGATGATTTAAACTGTTTGTTTGCTCTAGTAATGCTGTTTTTGAATAGATAAAGAGATAATATAAGTGCTTTTATAAATGATATGCCTCACATTAAAAAAAAGGCCCCTTCCACTGTAAATAATAAAAAACAAACAAATGCAACACTTGGTAAATATTTCCAAATTTATTCATTTTCACTTTACGAACAGTTTTGGACTTGGCTTACAAAATATGTACAGTTACATTTCCAACAGTTGGAACAGAATAGAAATAATATGAGTGTAGATCCAGTTATAGTCCATGAAGGGATGGTCTGCGGTGTGTCTGAAGTGCAGCCCAGTTCCAGTACACTCTGGGCGAGAAGCAAATCAATGGATGCGTTGGTGGACAACACCAACATGGTGTCCGTTTCAGGGGGCCGATGATTTGGTAATGCGTGGGTAGCGTGAAGGGCAGCTGCCCTGTTGCTCTGCGAATCCTTCTCCGGGCACGCCGCCGGTGGTAGTCCCCGTTAGAGAAGTCTTGAAAGTTGGCCGGATGAATAGCCCAAAAATGGCCCTTGCCATTGTCACTGCGGCCGGCTTTGATAAAGCACTCGTTCAAAGAGAGATTGTGTCTGACGCTGTTCCTCCAGTTCTTGTCCTGTTTAAAGAGTAGAGAACGTGAATTATAAGTCATCTAAAAAATCAGAGATGGTACATTGACTTAAGAATAAAATATCTTGCAAATCTAACCTAAAATGCAGATAATTCTCAGATTAGCTTGAAGTCAAAACTCTTGGTTTTACAGATAACAATCCATATGTAAGTCTTCATTAAATTGTGGGATTCAAAATGTTAATGTAAAATCCTGTGCTTTGACAGACAAAGATCCAAATATAAGGATTTGTCAGAATGCAAGTTCAAGTTCATAATATTTGTTCTAGGTTGGTTAGCAGTATTTGTTGCAGTAGGTTTTCTGAAATGTTTTGTAGACTTTTGAGCAATTCAAGTAATGTTTAAGAACTACTCTTTGGTTGTGAATACCAATTGGAAGTAATGAGATGTAGATCACTAAGAAGTATGCTGGTGAGATGTAAATTGCTGAATATTTTAAGAGTTTTTTTAAAGAGTTGAAAGAGTTTTTAAAAAGAATTTCTTAGCTTATCCACAACTTTCAGACAGTCCTCTTTGAGGAAGCTCAGTTGCTTTCATGAAGATACCATACCTTGCTTTTGAAGTAAGGATAGTGATCCATGATCCATTGGTAAATATCACATAGCAGGAGCTTCTTTTCATCTGAATCCAGGATGGCCATGGAAATGAGGGCAATATAGGACTGCGCTGGCTTTTCGTCAATTCCTTCGCTCTTCAGATTTATCTTCTTGTGTTCCTCTTCACATCCATTTTCTTCGTTTTCCTGGTCCTCTGATTTTTCGCTACTCAGTTCTGAAAGAGTTTCATTGACTGTGCTTTGAGGAGCTTCAGATGGAGGGACATTGTCTTCTGGTTCTGCCCTCTTGTTGTTGCGTCCTTTGTTGTATAAAAGGTAGTCAATAGTGAACTGAAGTCCCAATGGTTCTCGATTGCTGGGGCATGCGTTGTCCTCCATTTCCGTATCGTTAGATCTAGGAATCAGTGGCTTTAGAGGTCAAAAATCCAGTCTTTGGAACTCGCTTTATAACATGTTGTCCTGGTTCGACTTTCTTTGTCTTTTCTTGAGTCTTCCGTCTTTGCAAGAAGCGCTGGGAAAGATTAGTCCAACAAACGATTAATTTGGTAGCAGATGTGACGTCAATCTCTGAGGCATGCGTGAATCGAGGGTACAGGTAAATGCGTTCGTTAAGTTGTATGTTTGTTCGTTTAGCCACCTGTTCGGTAAAGCAACAACGCCACCAGTTGCAAATGTTCCAAGAAAGCCTCCTTCTAGAAAGACTTCTCCTGCAATAACCAGAGCGTTAACGCCACTTAATTTAAATGCTTCGCATATTTAACTACGTAATTAGAAGACAAGTGGGGTACAAGAGAGTTAGAGGCAGGGGGTCTAATTGTGGGGGATTATTTTTATTAAACCAAGTAAATCTTTGTAATTACAAGAGATTACACAGATTATTGTATTTGATTAATGCAAATTGTCTTGGGTGATGTCTGCAGTGATACAGCATGACCTCTGGCTTTACTTATCCTGTTTGGGTCAAGTCCTTGGGACTAAAACAAAAGTATTGTGCATTAAAGGTTCATTATAGGTTCATTTAAAAAAATAATATATATATATATACACACACACACACACACACACACACACATATATATATATATATATATATACACTAACAATAAGATTTCATGCACTACTTTCAAGATGAAAAATTTTTATTATAATGTGGTATTTTATATTAATGAAAACAACTTTTAGTATGCTTATACTTTCTAAAATTCATAATTTAGATACTGTTTGTTACAGCAAGAAACATTTGACACTACCACTTTATTTAATTTCAAACAACAACGTTTTTTCTTAAAGCTTTTTCTTTAATACTATTGTAAAAAATAATGTTGACTTTTAAAATAATTTAAAACAATAATTTCTGTTAATGTGAATTTTTTTTTTTTACCATAAAATGAATGATGAAATATTATATGTGACCGAGGATCACAAAACCATTTTTGATTAGTAAAATGCATTGATAAGATATTAATTTGGACAATTTTAAAGATGATTTGCTCAGTATTTTGATTTTTTTTGCACCCTCCGATTCCAGATTTCCAAATAGATGTATCTCGACCATGTATCAATAGAAAGCTTAATTATTGAGCTTTCATATGATGTATACATCTCGGTTTTGTAAAATTTTACCTTATGACTGGTTTTGTGGTTCAGGGTCACATATAATATATTGATTTAAGTCTACTAAATCAATATAAAGCATTACCATATATTATGCAAAATAATAATTTATTACGAATAGTAATTAACTGGTTATTAATCATATATTTTTTATAAACTAAAAATGTAAAACATTTTTCAAATGTTTAAATTATAATTTATTATTAAGTTTCTAGTTTCAAAATAAATTATAAAATATAGCGTCTACTAAATAAACATATAAATAAACATGTTTATGTTTATCCATATAAACATTTAATTTTATAGGCTATTAATAAATGAAAATTATTTTTCATTCAAGTATCATTCAACCAAGTTGCTCTTGTATGCCCTGGTGCTAATTTTACAAACTATTTTGAGATTTAAGACCCACACAATTACTCTCAGGACATTGCATAATAGTACAGCACATAACAGAAGTGAAATGGGACTAAGTTATCTCATTATTGGTTTCAGTTTATATATATATATATATATATATATATATATATATATATATATGAGTAAAAAAATCTCTTTTTTCCATTTTGCTCCAGTATTTAGTTAATTGATAGCTGTATTTTATTTAGTGTTAAGGGTTGCACTTTAATCATATGAACCAAGACTTTTACTTTATGTAGCCTAATAAACCTTATTAACAAATTACCAAATAAAATCTTCAATTGTAAACTAACATATGGATATAC
Organism: Enteromius treurensis; assembly: GCA_032275025.1. Classification (NCBI taxonomy): domain Eukaryota; kingdom Metazoa; phylum Chordata; class Actinopteri; order Cypriniformes; family Cyprinidae; genus Enteromius; species Enteromius treurensis. The sequence continues at coordinate 8,156,913 of JAUCMU010000047.1, read as the reverse complement.
CATATGTGAACAAGCATGCTGTATTGGTTTCAGATTATCCAAATGAGTGCCCTCAAAGACTTTGTCAATTAGTTCATTATTGGTCTTATGAAGGCAGTGATTGGATTACACGGGAAACTGTGTTCCTGTTAAAGCCACTGTTAGTGTGCTTGTTTGTCTGTTGTTGACCTAACACTTAAGCTGCCAATAATATTACTGGGACCCAATGTAATGTCCTCACTCAAAAGATAGGAGAGTTCGGATACGTGGGCTATGGCATATCACTGACTCACATACATATTTGACTTAAAATTACTGCAACACACCTCACTATTAGCCCAGTTAATGGGAATCAGGGTTTAATCCAACAATTTTTGTTGTTTAAAAGTATGTTGTTTATTTTCCTATTGGTAAAATGGTAAATTGGCATATCATTTATTTTACTTTCAATATTTTTACATATTTTCCATTTTGAACACTTGCCTTCATTTTAAATGCTTATAAAATTCATTAATGTTGTCTGAAATTTAATGAAGAGCTATATAAGTTAAAAATTTCTATTCACATGCAACCATTCAAGAGAAGAGTTCTGAATCTATGCATTATTATTATGCATTATTAAAATACATAATTACATTTGGCAAAAAGCAACAGTGCTGTAGCTTCAAAAGTAACCCCTTCAAATAGCAGGTGGAATAGCATCACTGTCAGCTTCACGGATCAATGTCTTAAATAACCCTGGGGTGAGTTTTGTTGACTTTACCTAATTTTGTTACTATATTGTTAAATCTGTATTGCTAGCTTGTAAATGAGTAAATTGTCATCCTATATTAGTAAATCTGTTTTGTTGTTGTTTTACTTATTTTTTTGAATCTTTAAAACCACATTTAAGACAACTTTAAGACGTTCAGATGAGGCAAAACCATTGTTTGACGGCAGCGCCATCTTCTGCCAAAACTGAACGTTTGTGGTTTCATCAAAGAAAGAGTTCCAATGTTAATTAACCCTGGGGCCTGTTCCATAAAACAAGTTTATCAAATAAGTCAGGTGTATTTCAGTTAGTCTGACTTATTGCCAGTTCATTTGGTTTAAAATAAGTCGGACTATCTGTCAAAAGCCAGGCTTATTTGGTAAACTTGTTTTATGGAACAGGCCCCAGGATTACAACCTAATTCCTCTCACTTTCATTGTACAGAAAGACCCTATGAAAGTGAATGGGCTACATTTCTCTGAAACTTACATACATTTGTGTTTCGCTAAAGAAAGGTGCTTGGAAATTTAAACAACCTAAGCTCATGAAAAGATGAATTTTAACATCTCCAAGTGTGTTCCACGGAAGAATCAAAGCCATACGGGTTTAGATCAACATGAGGGTAAACAAGTAGGGCTGAACTTGCTTTCCCTGAAAAAAACAGTATGAGAATATACAGAATGACTTGTGGATACAGGTTCATTAGATTGCTTTTGTATTAATATATGTATACTATTTCTAGTTTTGGTTTATTAAGGTGTGCTAGGAACAACGTACTTGTTTACTTTCTTATTGTGCTTTATTTTTACCTCAGGTATTGACCTCAAACATTATCTGCGTCCCCTCCCCCACCATATACAATAAAGAAAAACACGGGATGGAGTTTCTTGGGGATTATGGATTCAGTCTCGTGTGGGTTTTCCACACTGGTTCACCCAACTGTACTTAATGAACAAGTGTGTTCGTTGTAATATATTTAACAATACATAGTTAACGCCTGTGAATACTCGTCGGGGTTGTTTTAGAGTGCTTCTGTAGTCATTTTAGGGCTGCAAAAACACAAAGAATTCAGACCTCAATACCGTGGCTTTTTACAACTCCTGAAGTGGATTTTCCCGCGCGGAATGGATCGAGTGGAGCCATGCGCTCCCGTTCCTCTTGTCGCGGGAAACCCACCTCTCGCATCACATCTGAATGCAAAACGCAATGTGCTTTCGCTCTGGCGCCAGACTATTAAAGTGGGCAAATCAGACTGTGAAGTTCAGGCGACGGTGGGTAGGTTTACAAGCACCAGAGGCCTATCAGAAAGGGTAGACCTTGCTTCAAGTTTTCTTTTTTTGACCGCACTGTCCCTTTTAAAGCGCACAGTCACGCCTCTTCGCAAACGTTCCTGCCTACTTATGAAGAATCCGCGGTGCTGATTGGACACCGGTGGCGGTCATCGAACGCCTTCTCGGCTTCTCATTGGCCAGCCGCTGCCTTTCGCTCCAGGCTCTCGCGGGGCTGCTGTGCGAAGATGGCGGCCGAACTGGTAGAAGCGATGGTGAGTAGATGAGATTTTTAGAAATAGTGAAAGTAAAACAAACCTGACGAGTCAGAGGCAGTCCTAATTAAAACAACTTGAGTTAAATTCCATACTGTGGTATTTTGTGCCCATTCAGGATAACTGGCAGTCTGTAAAGTGCGTTGGCAATTTTTATATGTGTGTATGTGAATCGTTGGGTCTCAAAACCCAGTAAGCTGGCTGTGTATCCAACCTATTTGGCGCGTTCTACTGTTCGTTTCGAATTTTGAACGTTCCGAATGTACATTTGGTGTCCAAATCGCAGTTTGGTTAGACAGCTCACCAGGCTTTGAGACCAGAGCTAGTGTGTCAGTGCGCGCGCGCAGAAGCGCGCTGGCTGTGGAAATGAATGATTAGTCTGCACAATGCAAAATAACAAAACAGTCTCTGCCTTTTTAAATCACACGTGTATTTTCTCCCCGTAGCTGTAAAAATAAAAACAATTCCACACTTTCCAGTGTTGTAGACAATGTTTAGGTATATAGTCATATGCACAATTGATGCATTATCTTAAAAAAGATAAATAATTTTCTTCTTCCTCTATATAACCGCATCCATGCTAATATTCATTACTACAGCATGGCTTATGAATATGCTCTGAACCTCAAATAGTTTGACCTGTCTCGTAGAACAGATTTCTGTGTAGTGTTTATATGTAGAGTGCCATCGGCCTGCATGGGTTCAGTCATGGTAAACTAGAGATTGAGGTCATTTAGAAGCTTGAGGATTGTCTTGGCATTGAATTTGGAAAGTCAAAGCAACATAAACTACTTTTTAAAAGTATTGAGAATATTTGAAACTTCTGAAACTCGTCTTTTTAGTAGACGATTTTACTTTAAGCAACTTTTTGCTCACATACTATTAAAAAAAAAAAAAAAAAAAAGACCAATATTTGATGCAGAGGTTATGTACGATAAACATTTTAATTTGAATTCATGGCTGTTTATGTGGCTATTTAGACTGGGATGATTGATCGTTTCTAATTTATTTTTACAACGCACTGCAAACACAATTGGCCAACCAAAACGATTCCAACCAATAAGAAACAAATTCTGCTGAGCAGTGAATAGAATAATTCACACTTGGCTCACTTGTATTTGTTGTTAATTAACAGACTTTTCAGTGACGCAAAGCTGCTTTGTGTACCTGTTATCAGTTACGTATTTCTGCTTTTCTGGCACGTTCTCAGTTTGATTTCTTTTCAGGGATCGAACCCGCGACAACCCTTTGATTAATAACCCAGATATCGAATTCTGTAATTCATTGTCCCATTTCTCATTCTCCCGGGTGGTTTTGTCTCCCCAGAACATGGTGAAGAGTTTCCGGGTGTCTGATCTGCAGACGCTGCTGGCTTCAATGGGCCGCAGTAAAAGCGGCTTGAAGCAGGACTTAGTGGGAAGAGCTCTCAGGCTCGTGCAGACCGAATACAGTCCAGAGCTTCTAAAGAACGTTCGACAGCTCTACGAGACGCGCTTCCCCAAAGCCTCGGCCTGGCTAGCGGCTCGACGCCCTGAGTCCGTGCCCGTGAACTACCCTGCCCTTAACTCCTCGCCCAGAGGCACAGACTACCTCAATGGCATCCCCAAACCGACACCGCCTCCTGCAGCAGAAGTCAAACTGGTGCCGCTGCCATTCTACCACAACCTAGAAACGCTGCTGCCACCCACAGAACTAAGTGAGTCCCATTATCATCAGTAAATAATAGCCCAATTGTGATAGGTGTGTCTAGCCGGTGAGGAAGATTGAGCTAATTCTGTTTTTGCCACTCTTTGCAGTCGCTCAGAACAGCGAGAAGCTGCAAGAGAGTCAATGCGTTTTTGAATTAACACCAAGTCAAGTGGAACAGATCCGGAACTCCAGGTAAGAAATGTACAGGTTGATGTTTAGGAAATCAGGGTGCATATATGCGTAGTATCATTTAATGAGATATATATATATATATATTTTTTTTTTTTGCTACACTTATTTATAAGTAAACATATCTTAACTATGAGGATTAAAACAAATATAGGCTATAAATACAATTTATTTTTAGTAAGAATAAAAAAAAAATATTTTATTTTAATGGAAATGTTTGTTTATATGTTCTTTACAAGGCTATTTTAATTAGCAATAACAACTTGAAATTATAAAGCTATAAATTCATAAAATTAATATTTATGCTAGAAAAGTTTCCAGTTAGGATTATTTTGTTTTAAGCAAGATTTAAGTCCATCAGACACAATTCCACACTTTTTTTTTTTTTTCCCTGTGATCTTTAATATAAAATCAAAACTATGTAATATTAATTTACGAAGTTATATAGCCATATACACCAGTATTATTATTGGCAGTTACATTAGATTTGTGTGTACTCATAACGTTCTTTGTTCCTGCTCATGCCCAGTGAACTTCGCCCAGGGATGAAATCAGTTCAGGTGGTTCTCAGGTACGCCATTCAGCTAATTCATGTCTGTACATCCAGAGATATATTTATATCACGCTAACATATCCTGTTCTTCTCCTAGAATCTGCTACACAGACTCTATCGGTGTTCAGGAGGACCAGTATCCTCCCAATATTGCTGTGAAAGTGAATCAGTCCTACTGTCATGTACCGGTACGTGTTGTAAATTTGATTAGGCTGGATGAACAGGGAGTGTGGTGCTAATCGTAAATATTAACCGCTTTGTATAAATAAACCTTGAAGCATTTTCTCAGCAGCATCACATAAGCAAGACACAAACGTTATTTTAACATAATAAAAATTAGAATCGGCTTTCTGAATGCGTCTGTTGTGAGTATTTATGTTGCTACTTTTTGTTCAGGGTTACTATCCCTCCAATAAACCAGGTGTTGAGCCACGCCGGCCCTGTCGACCCGTCAATATCACGCCGTGGTTGCATCTCTCCACAGTCACTAACAGAGTCACCATCACATGGGGCAACTTTGGAAAGGTACAGAGACTTGCATACAAAGAGCTATAGGTGTTTATGAATGAACGTGTGTGTTGTTGCTGACCTTGGATACTGTTTTGGATGCAGCGATACTCGGTGGCAGTGTACCTGGTGAGGGTGTTCACATCTGGAGAGCTCTTCAACCAGCTGAAGCACTGCTCAGTCGAGAGTCCTGATCGTTGTCGTGAACGCAGTGAGTTCCTCACATTGACCAAATGCATTACTTTATCCGTGGTTACACTTGAAACTCTGTTAGTGAAACAATTGCAAAAAGTAGTTTGCATATGTTGTTTATTATTATTATTTTTTTAATCTGTTCTCAGGCCTTTAATTTATAAAACAATCTTATTAAATTTAAAAGTAGTTTTGCTGTAATAATTTCTTATATATATTCGTATACACTATATAGAAACAAACTAATAAAAAAAAAATAATACATTTAAATTTGTAGGAAGTGTAAAACGTTTGTTAAAAAAAAAAAAAAAGCAGCACAGCTGTTTTTAGCATTGATAATGTAAAATATTTAAGCACCAAATATTTATATAAGAGCAATTTCAGAAGGATTGTGTGACACTGAAGACTTGGGAGTAATGACCCTGAAAAAGCAGCTTTACAATTTTAAAATACATTAATATGGAAAACGTTAAATTCTAATTATACATTACAGTTCTACTTTATGCATATGAAGAGTTTTTGAAAAAACATACCTCTGTATTTATTTAATCAATTATTTATTTTATTTTTTATTGTTTTGTGTTGTATTTTATTAGCTGTGTTTTATTATTATTATTATTATTATTATTAATAATAATAATAATAAATCAAACTCAGTTTGATATTAATTGGAATGCAGGATAAAAACATTATTATTGAACAATTTTAAAAAGAGTTTTGTTTTTGCAAATAAATGTGTATATAAATATACACGCATTCAAAGTACATATTTTTTAATTTGAATATATTTAATATGTAAACAACATATTTTTCTTAAATGCACATACATGCATGTATATGTTTTTCATATATATATATACACACACACACACACACACACAATATATTATGCAAACAATAAATTTTTTGACAGCACTGACTGAAACATTATTATTTGTATGTGCCCAGTTCAAGACAAGTTACGCTTTGATCCTGAAAGTGAGATTGCCACTACAGGCCTGAGAGTGTCCCTCATCTGTCCTGTAAGTATCTTGTTTTTGTCTTTTTATGTGGACTCTTCCCGGATAGGGGACTAATAAGTGTCTTTTCATTGCAGCTGGTAAAGATGAGACTTGGAGTGCCATGTCGAGTGCTCACCTGCGCCCACCTGCAGTGTTTCGATGCTGTCTTTTTTCTGCAAATGAATGAAAAGAAACCCACGTGGACCTGCCCTGTATGCGACAAACCTGCACCCTTCGAACTTCTAACTATTGATGGGTACGCACAGTTACTTGGATCACTTTCTTCTAAGAGACTCTGCCAGTAAGACTCACCGAACGATGTGACTCATTGCAGGTTGCTGTCTGAGATTCTTAAAGAGACGCCGGAGGATGTAGAGGAGATCGAGTATTTGACTGACGGCTCATGGAGGCCAATCAGGGACGACAAAGAGAGGGAAAGAGAGCGGGAAAACAGCTGCACACCTGACTATCCTGTGGTGGATATATGTAAGGAGGTTTTCTTCCTTCTGAAATGTGACCCTGGAGCACAAAACAAAAGTCATTTAAGGGTTTTTTAAAATTGAGATTTATACGTCATCTTAAAGCTGTATAAATTGATGTATGGTTTGTTAGGATAGGACATATTTACTAACAATACAAAGGCTAATCTTTACTTAACATCCTAATGATTTTTCCAGCTACCCTAGAATTAAACTGATGAGTCAATGCAGCCGATCTCCGGGTCTGGCTGTAGCACTTTTAGCTGTAGCTTAGTATAGATCATCGAATCTAATTAGACCGTTAGCATCTCTTGTGACCCAAACAGTTTTGATATTTTTCTTATTTAAAACTTGACTCTTCTGTAGTTACATCGTCTACTAAGACTGACAGAAAATAAAAAGTTGCGATTTACTTTTTTTTTTTTTTTTTAGGCTGATATGACTTGTTACCATACTCTCATTCCAGCGTAATAATCAAGGAACTTTTGAGTAACATGTGTATGCCGGCATATAACGTGTGTTTGGCTATTGCTACAACTATAACTGTGCTAGTTATGACTGGTTTTCTGCTCCAGGGTCACAAATGACATTTCAACCCATTTAGCTTGCATAACATTGCATATAAGTATTTATTGGGAAATAATGGGCCTTAACTCTCATCCAAGGTGTTCCTGAGGCGAACGGCCACTCCCCAGCACACAGCGGCACAAACCAGACCGGGAAGTCTGGATCGGGTGGTGCGTCGGCAGGAACCGGCGGCACCAGCACCGGGTCGGGAGGCGGAGCCGTGGTGGATCTGACTCTGGACGACTCGTCGGACGAAGAAGGAGGGGGCGGAGCCGAAGACAGCGAGGACACGGATGACAGCCAGGACAGCCCTGCCCCTAAACGGGGCAGATATGATTATGACAAAGACCTGGTCACCGCATACTAAGGCCGGCAGGACACTAAGACTTGTTGGGGGGAGGGGGTGGGTTGTAGATGGGATCTGAGCCTTGGAAAGTCAAGAAACGTGTCCCCATGTCCTCTCCCAAACACATACACACACTCATGCACGCACACAGACATGCGCTTCTGACCTCTGGAGCAGTCGGGCATCGCATTGACAAACTCGTAAATGCCCCCGTAAAGCCATTCCCAATCATTCACTGCATCTTAATACTGTATTCTCCCTTTAAAGACCATGGAAGAGTAACGCCACCTTCAGTTCTACTCTATCGACTTCCTCTCCACCTTGTGTTCTGACAGGTTTAACCATCCCGAGCATTTAAGATCTTGCCAGTTTTCGTTTTATACGGAGCTGTTCAGGCCTTCAAAACATTTGTGAGACAAGCCACAGTTTCTTAAAACCTTCATTCCTTCGGGTTGAGATCATCCAACCATTTACAACCTATTCAGAGGCGCTTTCTATTAGTCCTCCACATAGGATGTTTATGCTAGGTGTTTGTTTTGATGTGATTTGAAAACATCACTGATGAATTTCATCTCATATATATTTTTATTTTTTTATTTGTCCACAGAAGTTGACAAACTACCTCAGTCTAACAGCGAACTTGACCAGAGGTTTTTTTTTTTTTTTGGTTTAGTTTGTTTGTTTGGTTTTCAATCCCTTTTGTTTTTCACGTGCAGCAACACTGGAGAGGCATAATGCATTGCTTATAATTTTGTGCCTGCCCATTTAGGCATCATATATTAAAAACCATTTTGACTCGAGCAAAGAGTTTCCGGTCAAGTCTGTCGGTCAACTAGTGTGCACTGACTGAATGTAGTACGCTAATCGACACTCGGTTCAGAAAGAACAATGCTTGTCTGCGAGTAAATACTGTATGATAGTTAATGTAATGTTGTTAATGTATTATTTCTGATCATTTTAATAGAAAATTGCAGGTTTCAATGTCGTTTATTGCTTTCTTTCAGTCGTTTTGGTCCGTACAAGGCTGCTGAAGTCATGACTGCACAAAGGCAGAGCGATAAACAGGTGGAGGGGAGGACAGAGAGTTGTTTTAGGTTTCTTTTAGACACAACTGTAGTAAATTATTAGATTTGTCTAGAAGGGGAGTTGACGCTATTGGCAAAATTACTGAAATTACTTTTTTTTTTTTTTTGGCTGATTTGTTTGAGCCCGTTGTATGGAGGATGTTTGTGTTCATTTCAGCCATTGAGGTGGTGTTTATATTTGCATATTGCTTTGTGGACTTCGCAACAGGCGCGAATCTTACATGCTCTTTAATTTGTAGCCAGAACGTGTATTTATTGATTTAACAGTTTTTGCCTCTTTTGTTTTTTTTGTGCATTTTATGAGGCGTTTGTTGCTTTGTGACGGTAGATAACGCTGTGTCCTCTCACGGCCTGCTGTTCTACGCGCACATTCAGCCATTTGCAGCAGTCCGAACATAAGGGGGGCTTAGTCAGGACTATGCAGACTTGACCTAAACCTGGGAAGAATTAAACTCCCGCTAAACGACCAAACACAAATGGCACATCCAAACGGCTGATTCGTTGAGGAGGACTCAGGGATGACGTGTTCTACTTGTCTTTACATTTTCTTCTCAGTCAAACTTGACACTCGAACCAGGTTCCTGCTTCGTGTACAATATTACCTTCACCATCAGGTCGCGTAGGCCGGTCTAGGTTTCTGATCTGGAAATTAAGATGTACTTTTCAAGGCATATAAATATTGCTGTTTATAGCATATTTTGTGGTCCTCCAGAGAAAATCACTGTACTAAGCTCACTAGTGGTTATTTTAAAGTTTTATTATTTTTTTTCCCCTTCCTTATTCAACTAATCCTGAATTCTGACTTGAATACTCAGTACTGTATCCTATCTGTGGTTGGGAATTTTGCAAAATGATACCGCCATGAGGGGTTAAATTACTTGTAATTTTAAGTTCGTCTTTGAGTCAGCATGGTCTTCCATCTTATCTTCTTGATAGCCCAATTTTTCCACCTTTTCTTTATGATTTTTAAAGAGTAAACAGTTGACCATTTCACTAAATTTGTCCACACTTTTGTGATAATTTTTTTTTCACATTTAAGGTAAGGAACTTAAATAAACTTCCATCTTTAGATTCCTATTAGATGTGGATGAAGTGTACACTTGCTTACAATAAAAAGCTAAATGGATGGTGATTGACAATATATTTCCAGCTCAGAGGTGAAGACGGCCTCTATGCAGCAAGATGAGTTTGAAGTGTTTTATTTTTTGTTTGTTTTTTTTGGGAATGGAGGCATCCCCTCTTATTACAGTGCTTAAGACAGCATGGGCAGTGGCTTGCAGTTCTTGATGTAAATGTTTTGTTTGTGTCTTTTTATATGTTCATATTAAAAAGCCAATAAAAAGTAATAATATTTTATCACGTTTTGAATTTCCTCCAGTTGCTGCAGTGGGCGGGCACAAATACATTGTTATTGGCTACTCTCATCCCTTCCTAGAGGAAAAAAATTGTAAACTGGTGACCTGCGATGCCCTCAACGTTGGATTTGACCATAGGAGCGAATCAGTTGTCCCTGTCTGAACTGTAAAAGCTCTAACACCTGTCAATTATGTGTGCAATTAATTAAACTGATTTAAAATAAATGGCTTTCCAGTGATTTTTAAATCTTGGAATTAGGTCCATTGAACATATTTAACACGTATTCCTTAGAAACATACAATAATGGTTTTTTTCCAGGAAACCGTACCCTGCTGAAAAAAAACGGCATATGCTGGTTAGGTATGTTCTGATGCTGGTCTTTTTGCTGGTTAATGCAGGGGCCTGTTCCATAAAACAAGTTTACCAAATAATCCAGGCTTATGGCAGATAGTCCGACTTATTTTAAACCAAATGAACTGGCAATAAGTCAGACTAACTGAAATAAGCCTGGCTTGTACTCTAATATTGTTTTATGGAACAGGCCCCTGGTCACGTGCTGTGTTTAAAATAACATCCCAGCATCAAAACATACCAAGCTAGCATATGCTGTTTTTTTCAGCAGGGTAATTACTGCAGTTAATTTTACTACAGTAACGAAATAAAGAAACTTATTGATGATTTGTTTACTTTATAGTGCACTGAGGTATTTGCTTGGGGCCACCTTTTGTTAAAAATGGTAAAGGATTATAACTAAGGTACCTTTTCTCATATGTATACGTTATTTTACTATAGTATGGTAAAGCATCTTGTCAAGTTATCTGTCCAGCTTACCAGAGTTTACTGACGAAGCTCCCACTGCGGAAAGTCATCTTACGCTATCATATTATTATTATTATTATTCAGAAATATGACATGAGGTGCAAAAATATTTCAGAAAATTGTATTACGCTTTTTTTGGTGGCAACTTTCCTCATGACAGGCCTTTCGATGTGACAGTTCACCACTAGATGTCGTTAATATTCAAATGAACACATCCTTTAGTCAAAGCTCGCGATAACTCAGCTCTCGCGAGAGCTTGTGAACGCTTCCTCTTGGTTGGATTAGCGGCTTCCTGGCCGGACTTTTTTTTTCTTTTTTTTTCGTTTAATCCTCCCCCTCCTTTTTTTCTTGGGGGAAATTTCAACTTCTCTTTTCGCGGGTCCTCCGGGCCAAAACAATTTCGGACAGCGTTTCGCGGTCGGTGCTGTTGCAGCGAACGAAAGGCCCGTCTTGTCTTTTGCCGCCTTTTGTCTGTGGGAGCGCTCGCGAGTCAATCCAGCGATGAACGCGCTGAAATAAACTGCATTTCTTGCACTTTTGCGCCTGTGGCACTCGCTCTGTTTCACTTGACACCTAAATATTATTTGTTACAGCTTCTGGTGGCATGACAGGGCGTTGAAATTAGGGGCTGGCTAATCTCAGAAACTTCTATAGGCACAACTGCTAGGGCTTGTATAGCAGTTTGAAGGATTGGATGTCAGCAGAGACAACCTGGTTGTACTCTTTGAAACAGATAACAGTCAAGTATGGCACCAAAGAGAAGACCGGTCCCCTTGATCATAACCCCTACAGGAGAGGGACAATCAACCAACATAGATGCAGCAGCAGAGTAAGTATATAATTTACTATATCTGACACTTTTTGGTGTACTTTCCTGCATACTCACCTGGTACCGTCTTGTCCTGTCTTCAGGGCCAACCTGGAGGCCTTGCAGAGGAAGTTAGGGGAGCTGGACTTGGATGAACAGCAAAGGAAGCGGCTTGAAGCTTTCCTCACCCAGAAAGCCCAAGTGGGCGAGCTTAAAGATGAAGATTTTGACCCCATCTGTGAACTCGGGGCAGGTAACGGTGGGGTGGTCCACAAAGTCCGTCACAAACCCTCAAGACTGGTCATGGCCAGGAAGGTAAGCGATCCACGGACTTGTGCACCTGCTGCTAGCATGCTCAAGATGTGCCGAAAGGCTGAACTTTCTGTATTGTCTCCAGCTTATTCATTTGGAAATCAAACCAGCCATCAGGAACCAGATCATAAGAGAGCTGCAGGTCCTACATGAGTGTAATTCGCCATACATTGTGGGGTTTTACGGCGCCTTTTACAGCGATGGAGAAATCAGCATCTGCATGGAGCACATGGTGGGATCTATGTTGTCCTTAAAGGCTTACAGCAGGAGTCCATAGCAGAAGTGTTACAGCAACCTAACATGTATTTGTCCGCAGGATGGAGGTTCTTTGGATCAAGTGCTGAAGGAAGCCAGGAGAATACCTGAAGAAGTTTTGGGCAAAGTTAGCATAGCTGTAAGTCTCCTCTGTTTTATCCGTGTCAAATAATGCTGATTAGTTATTGATGACAAATGAACCATAATGACACAACATCGATTAGTTAGTAAGCAACGTCAACTAGTTTGTATTTTAAAGCCTAAACTGAAATTAGGTGGTGTTCTTTGATTGTTGGATATCTTGTTGAGGGTTGTAAAGTGTTGACACTCAAACTTTTTTTTTTTTTTCCAGATGCCTTTGTTCAAAGTGTGATTGAGGTGTACATTTAATCATTAGATATGTTCTCCAAATTTGCTGTTTTAACAAAATTACCGGTGCAATTGCTGTTCAAATCAAATCTGAGCTAAACAATATTCTTATTATGCACCATCCAGTCTTTTTTTAAATAGTATTTGTTGAAGTTGATGCCATAATCTATGTTATAGATATATTGCCCAATATTTAATTGTGGTTTGCCATCTTCTATCACTCATTAAGACTGAATTATTATTAAAATAATTAATAAACACTGTTACCTGTAATATTTAGACTTTTTGTTTATAGTGCTGTGTTTTGTCTCAATTAGACAAATAGGATTCTATTGTAATACCGTCCATTTTTTATCAGCCGTAACATGGAAATAATTACCGTCTTATCAGTATTAGGGAGAATTTTTAATACTGGTGTGTGCCTGGAGTAGAGTTTAACTCTACCAACTTCTTGTTTTTGGTGTCTGGTTACTTACAATAGTTATTTTATAATATTTATAATCCTTAAAACATATACATACACACATGAAATGCATATGTTAAAAAGATTAGGGTATTGTAAAACGGCTGTAAGATTAAAAAGAGGGCAACCTGCTTTCCTTGTCTTAGAGCTGAATCCAAAAAAATGGTATATAACCTCCATCTTAACATGTCTGGCACTAGTACGCACAAACCGCAATATAATAAAACTGGGACCACACCCACAGATGTGCAAACTCCCTTTCAAGTCATTTTTTTTTTTCAACACACATTTAACCTTATTCTTCCAAATGAATAGGGTTAAATGTCTGTTTTGCATTTGATCATGACAAAACCCAAACACTTTAGCACAAAGTCCAAACAAAGGTGCAGTGATCTGTTTATGTGTGTCCATACTGTTTATTGCACGTCTGAGCCAATGCATTTCAGCTTTCAGTAATCTCAAAGCAGAAGTTGTTTTGTAAAGACTAGACTATGTAACATGTTCTGTAAATTCAGGAAGCTAGATACCACATTGACCGTTGAGAGATAAACCCTATCGATGATATCTATAACTCTCTTTCCACAGGTACTTCGAGGTCTGGTATATCTTCGGGAGAAACACCAAATAATGCACAGAGGTACACACAAAGCAACATTCCTTGCTAATATCTCAGAAAACGTACGTGTGCATACACGCGTGCTGGATGGCAGCAGGAAGTAGCCCCCTAATGCAGCTATTGAAATTGCATAAGAAGCTTAAAAATGATTATTATAGAGAGATTAGGCCACACTTTTTCAAAGGTCGTTACTGAAACTCTTAGCAGAGACCTTCGTACACCTGCAAACCTGAGATTAAATGAAGCAGAGATGTCTCAAAAGTTGATATTACTCCAACGCTAAACGTCAATCTACAATTAAACGTTTAAAAAAAACACTGCATAGGCATTTTTTTTTATAAGTAGATCACAAGTTACCATAGGAATAGCTTCAAGTGTCTCCAAGTGTGGCACAACCAACATTTGAGCAATAATACTATGTCTGAAGATGCAAAGTATCAGCTTCTTTGTCAGGTTGTATGAGGGTCTGAAGGAGCCACACTGGGTTTGAAGGGTTAGACAGGGAGGGTCAGGCCTGTAGTTGTGCTGTTGTGGCAGGGAGCGCTCGCCTGCTTGCGAGAAGCTGTCGAGGAGCCCAGCCGGTAATTACAGCCTCTCGGATGTGATTATATGGCAGCCGCACCCTGCAACCCCCTCCCTTCTTTTTCCTCTCCCACTCTCACCCCTCTGTCCACTCCCAGTGGGTGTTAGGGCTGAAGGAGGGAATCGTCATGTGTGGAATCGTTGCATGTCCGCACTGTTATTTGCTGCTCTTGCCCTGTGTTTAAGAGGAGGGAGGTGGAAAGTGGCTTGCATGTCTGTCCTTTCTGCTGCGACGGTGTTGTGGGAGCTAGCTTTGCAGTATGCAGAGCATCTTGCGAAATGTTTTTGCTGGGCGTGCTGGAGAAAGGGCGTTTGAACGGGGATGGAAAGCCAGGTGGTGCCGCTGGGATTTGGACCCCGGCCCTCCATCTTACATGGTCTCTCTCTCTCTCTCTGGTCCCTACAGACGTTAAGCCCTCCAACATCCTGGTGAACTCGCGTGGCGAGATCAAACTGTGCGACTTTGGCGTGAGTGGCCAGCTCATCGACTCCATGGCCAACTCCTTCGTTGGAACACGGTCGTACATGTCGGTGAGTCACCCGCCCACTTCCCTCCCCAACCCCCAGTTCTTCTTGTTCCAAGTCCTACTCCGGTGCCCAGGATTCTTCCATGTGGAGAAGAGGAAGTCACTGCCAAGTTTTAGCCCACTCCTCTTGGCCACCTGCAGGGTGCGGCGCCCCACCCTAGTAGAGCTTTGACTTGCTTTCTGCTCTCTGCCTTGACAGCCGGAGAGACTCCAGGGCACGCACTATTCAGTTCAGTCTGATGTGTGGAGCATGGGCCTATCACTGGTTGAGCTGGCTATTGGACGCTACCCCATCCCCCCTCCCGATGCCAAGGAACTGGAGGCCATATTTGGCCGGCCAATGCTGGACACAGGTGGGGCAGAAGGCCACAGCATGTCCCCAAGGCCAAGGCCTCCAGGACGACCGGTTAGCGGTAAGACCTTCTTTCATTTCCCTAAACATTGGCATTGGCTTTAATGCGCGTTCGACCTTCTCCACGGTCTGCGCAATATGTGTGTTTTAGTTGAGCCTTGCGAATTGTTTTCCCCCAGGACACGGAATGGACAGCAGGCCAGCCATGGCTATATTTGAGCTACTGGACTACATTGTCAATGAGGTCAGAGAATTTGCTTAGCATGCAACTTACTTCCTTTGTGCTTATTTTTGCCTTTTATAGTATTTTTATGTAGCAGTTTCATTTCAACATCAACCCTTTTTCTGCTCCCCACCTGTCTCTTCATCTGCAGCCACCACCCAAGCTGCCCCATGGCGTCTTCACCACTGACTTTGAGGAGTTCGTGACAAAATGGTGAGCTCCTGCTGATGTTTTTACCTGCTAAGTCTTCAAAACAATATCTGAGCTATGTCAAAGTTGGAGCTTGAGAAAAGGTTTGTAGTACAGGGATATCCATTTCAGCCTCAGGAAGGCCAATCTGCCCCAGTGCACTTGCTTGATTTTTATAGGAATTCTGAAGACCACAATTGGGTGGTTCAGCTGTTTAATTAGGACTAGTGCTAAACCCTGCAAGATAGTGGATATATATATATATTTATTCAGACCCCCTTAAGTTTTTCACTATTTGTTATATTGCAGCCATTTGTTTAAATCATTCAAGTAATTTTTTTTCCTCATTAATGTACACACAGCACCCCATATTGACAGAAAAACACAGAATTGTGGACATTTTTGCAGATTTCTTAAAGAAAAACAGAAATATGATTTTAGCAAATGGCAGCAATATAATAAAGTGGAAAATTTAAGGGGGCTCTGAATACTTTCCGTACTCACTGTGTGTGTGTGTCTATATATATATATATATTAGGGGTGGGCATAGATAATTTTTTTTAATCTAGATTAATTTAGATTCAAATGCCTCATTTAAATTCTGTCAATGGCATACAGAAAATGTGTGCTATCTAAATAATGACTAAAAGATATAAAATAAATACATACAGATAAAGCTCCAGATCACGTAAACTGTTAAGCTTGGCTATTGTAATATCAGTATCAGGTAAGATTACTCACGTTCATTTCTGCACTCGGTTACACATGTTTTAATTATCAAAATGAAACGTGTTTACTACAAATAAAAATCATAATAGTTGAACTAAATTAACCACACATTAACATGGTTTTCCTGCACTAGCCATTTAGCTTCACCATGGTATCTGTGATTATACTAATTGTAATCAATCTGAATGACTATAGCAATGAACGCATGATCTCTGTGATGCCCAGGTGAACAAAACAAGCCCTCTCACCTCTGTAATAAACAAAATTTTTTTTTATCGCGTAATAAGAGTCTCACGTTAACGCAGCACGTTAACACCGATAATGGCCCACCACTAATATATATAAATATGTATAATGTGTGTGTATAAATATATATATATGTATATATATATATATATTTAAAACATTGCTTATAAAGAAATACTTACAACTCCCTCTATATTTCTGGTCTAATGTTTTAATAAAATCTGAATTTAATTTCATCTTTCTGATGTTGTGTTTCTGTGTTTTTCACAGCCTCATTAAAAACCCTGCTGACAGAGCTGACCTTAAGATGCTAATGGTACGTACAAGTCCCTGTGCAGTTACAATTATAGTAGATTAAAATGTAGTTTTAATGACATGGTCAAAAATAAAAATTCTGTCATTAATTACTCACCCTCGCATCGTTCCAAACCCTTAAGATCTTTGTTTATCTTCAGAACAAAAATGAAGATATTTGTAACCCTGCATAGACAGCAACACAATTACCAAGTTCGAGGCCCAGAAACGTAGTAAGGACATTTTAAAAGTAGTCCATGTGACATTAGTGGTTCAACCATAATTTTATGAAGTTGAAGAATATTTTATATGCACACACATACTTGGTGGTGCTCTCATGAATACGGAAATTGTTTACTAAAATTATTTTAGTTTTCTTTGTGCATAAACAGTATTCTCATAGCTTCAAAACAATATGCTTGAACCACTGATGTCACATGGACTGTTTTAATACAGTCCTTACTAATTTTCTGGGTCGAGGTCTTGCAGGTTTTCAACAGCATAATTATATTGAATTAATTGCAGAATTTTTCTTTTTTGTGAACTTCAACACAAACAAGTTTAACTCTTTAAACACACTTAAGAGGTTTTCGAGTGACAACACATCAAATCTTTAGCTCCTTCAGCTATTAGCTCTACTTACAACCCGGTTTTGAATTTTTTCCCCCTTCACACTCAGTATAGTACTTTACGGTAGGTACACGCAGCAGGAATAGCACAATGCATTGTAGAACATAATGCATTACAGAAATAATATATACAGGGATAAACTGATGCACACATAGTGAGAATCAAGGTAGGATGTACTGAAAATAAAATTTATGATATTTCATAAAAATAATTAGTATTTGATTTTCATTTGCAGGGCCACACGTTCATCAAGCGGGCTGAGGTTGAGGAGGTGGATTTCGCTGGATGGTTGTGTAAAACCATGGGCCTTCACCAGCCCAGCACACCCACTCATAGTGCTGAATGAACGCTGGCTCACAGCGTAGCCACCCATGCCATCCTCATCCTCCGCTCTACTTCTCTCCTTTTTGCTCTCACAGGCCTGTATGCTTGTAAGCCTCCGAAATACCGCTGTGCGCTCCTTTGCCGTTCTCTGCTTGCTCTTCCCTTCCACCGCGGTGCGTTCTGGGGCAATGTTTTATAAGAGCTACTGGTGTTGGAACACAGTCATTTGAATGAATATGGAGATTAGAGTCACTTAAGTGGAGTGGCTGTCATTTTTCTTTGTGTAACGGCTATTTCATTAGTTTTATGATGCTTTTGTTTCTTTTTCGTGGTTGGTTTATTTATTCATTATATTATGTTTTTTTTTTTTTTTTTTTTTGCTTAAGTGCTATTCTTTTGCAGTTAAACTGTGTTAATAGCTTGGTTCAAAGGCAAACATTTAAATGAGAATCAACTGCCGTTTGCCTCCAAAAGAAAAAACCAAAGAGGGCTACTATTGTTTTTATTTAAAAGATGATTATAAATGCAAGATGGCCAAATCGGCAACACTCAAGTGCATACTTACAGTTGTTTAGCTTGTGCATGACTGGTAGCAGTGCTAGCACACGGCCAAGTACTCCATCATGCCAACCAATGGCCATGCTGTAAGTTTGCACACTTTAGCAAAAACAAACCATAAGCAAAATTAGAGTTCCTGTATCAGATGCCCTTTGTCCTAATGCTGTGCCTGTGGAAAAGACCAGTCATTTAGTATTCATAAATCTATGCTTTTTTTCTTCTTAAATCTTCATCAAATTCAGAAGGGTGTATTTGGGAAGAATTATTGTTTATAAACTATGCTTCATTGTTTATTTTTAAATGAAACCTAAAATGTCTTGCTTTTGATTTCAAGTTTGAATACAACCAAGGTTGCATATATCTTCAGTGCTTTTGCAAGAGGCCCAATGAATTTAAACGCATCAAAGTAATTTCAACCAATACCACAACAGGTACACTCGTAGTCTGGTCTTCAGTGGTATATAAAGTACAAAGTAACGTCTCAGGCCACCATGTACAGTGCTATGCAGATTAAATGAACCTCAGCAGATATTGCTGTATTAGTAGGTCTTATAAATACACGGGTGTTACAGATGGGCGATGTGAAGGGTGGCTAAAGCCCACTTGCTTTAAAAAGCTTTTTTTCTTCTCTCTTTCTTTAGTACTTTTCAGTAACATTGAAACTGTATTACACACTGGCATTCAGCTCCGACCAAGTGAATGCATCGCCACACGTGTATAAAATATATGTACAGTACAAATGGTACTGTTTTCAGTCTTAAAATAGCCTTTTATTTTTATTATTTGTTTGTTTTTGGACTAGTTTAGTAAAGAGGATATAAGTCATTTTATTACCATATGGAATGTGTTGAATACAGTTCTAATATAAAAAATAAAACTTATTTGTGAATGATTATTTGGCTGTAGTTATTGTTGTTCTTGATGTTTAAAAAAGGAGTTTTATTTATTTTATTTTTTTTACATAATTGAAAATATGAAATATATAGGCATATATAAAAAATATAGGTCATCAGAAAAAAATTGGTATATATAATGTATATATAAAAATCGTAAGTCAGCGGTAATACAGGTAACAAAAAAAAAAGTAGATTTAGTCAATGCTTCAAGTCTGTTCTTTTCATGGTGAAAAGATGAAAGATGTTTTATGAAAAAAACTTTGGCAAAAGTTTCTGAAATGTGTGCAAAAATATTAATTCCTTCATTTTAAATGCACCTTTACAGCTTCTTTTAATTATGAATCCATTATAATTATGAATACTGTCCCAGTTCCACTACCCTTTATGTCTACTGTGTGTTCGTTCATCATGATTGTCTCCTACTTAACACTTCAGCATTTAAGCACAACTCGGTGTCATACACAATTACGCTCCTCTACATCCACTCCCTTTTTACGGGAGAGTCCTCAATTGTACAGTCACTCCGTGAGAGGTCATGTACTGCTCCTCCTGTTTATGAGAACTTTCAGTCCAGCAGCAGGTAAGGCGGTGAACGGGTCTCTTAAGTGGTGTAGGATAATCCATGTCTGTCCCGCTGGCCGACTGCACTTCTCGCTTCTCTCAGCATGATTTTGGTGAGTATGGAGAACTGCAGTACATGTTTGGTTACTTATTTTTAATTACGTTTTGGAGGGTTCGGTTGTTACATGTAAAGAAGGTGTCGAAAAAGGTGAAGCAGTGAATACTGTCACTTTATTCTGAAGACCCCTTAAGTGTTGGGTAAAATCTGATGAGCCGTATTAGTTTGATACAGTGGAGGGTGTGTGTATATGTATTGCTGGGGGTGACTGCTGGCAGACCCTGAGTGTCCTGGAATGTGCCATAGCTTGTTCTGGGGTGGGACTCCATGACCTAAGGCAATGGGATGGGTGGGTGCGACTGGATTCGCTCACACAGGGGAGAAAGAAGGACGGTTAACTCTCATTATTTTGGCGCACACGCTAACCCAAAGTACACGTGCAACACCCCTGCAAACAACTTATAAATACAAGCCGGTTTTACCAGCGATATCTTTGGGAACTCCACTGTTGTGTTCATCTCATGAGTGATGGTGGCCACTGTGGCATGATAACAACCTTTTACTCTATTCCCCAGAGAGGAGCAGAGAACAGCGTGGGGGAATGCTGTTTCTTTAAGAGAGAGGGAGAGCGATAGAGAGAGAGAAAGGGAGGGACCTTTTTGCCCTCCAGAAACCAGGAAGGGAATTGAGTTGATCTGCTGGTGCTTGGTTAGCGCATACAGAGCTTTGAACAGCAGGGACAGCTAAGAGAGAGAGAGCTCCACAGAGGAGGAGAGAAGAGGAGGGAAGAGCTAACCCATAACAAGCACCGCCACGGCCATCGCAGGTGAGCTCGCTTCCCCCTGCTTGTCCCCCGTGTCGTCTGCCCAGGGCCTATCGACTGAAGGGAGCAAGGCTGAGGAGGAAGGAATGAGGGAGGGGGACAGAGATGAGAGAGAGAGAGAGTATGTGTGTGGGGGGGTAGGAGGGGGCTCTAGTGCCAGAGAAGAAATATTCCTCTTTTTCCTTGGTCTTCCGAGTAACTGATTTGGTAAACCTTCGGTTCACTGGCATTGCTTTATTGAACTTTCCTTTTTTTTACTGTTTTTACTGTTGTTAACTTTTTTTTGTTGTTGTTTTGGAGGTAGCCCTTAAGGGGTGTGTTTGTCGGAGGTTAGACAAGAGGAGAACGTAGTAGGAAGGAACCAAAAATAATTCCACAGGACAAGGTACAGTTGCTACGCACTGGAGTCCGTTTTCTTTTTCTTTAAACCTTTGTTGTCATTCATTAAGGAACAGACTTTGATAACTTGTGCATGCACCTTTGCCTTTTTTCTTTCTGTCTCAAATTGCATTTACACTGGTTACTTCTACGATGGAATATTTTTGGTCAAAAAAGTCTCATTTGGGTCAAGAATGCTGAATGTGTCAGATGATGTAGGGTGACAATATAAATTTGTTGTATTGAAGTTCTACAGAGTTTGGATCCCTTTGTCTTTTCTCATACGAACAGCGCTTGGCACTGCTTGTTGGCTGGTCTGTACTTTTAATACCTGGCATCCTGCTAGCAGCACACGGTAGTGTATAATTCAGCTCTGAATGCTTACGTTGAAGCAAGCTCTTAGATGTGGGGGTGGCAAGAGCAAACGGTTTGGGACTTGTAGTTCTTAGCAGTGGCCTAGAAGCAGGTGAAGTCATGCTTAAGGACTGCGCTTCCCAGAGTGCCTTGCCCTTGGCCATACAGGAAAGGGAACAGCTGGTAGCCTATCCTAGTGGGGAGGTGTGGTGATTGAGGAGTGGACAAACCAATCGCAGAGAGGGAAGTGAAGCCAGAGCAGTGGGCTGAAAATAGAGTGGGGGAGTTAGTAGGTGTCTGCCTGTGTGGGATCAGGCAAGGGCTTGCCTGTGTAACTAGGGCCACTCGGAAGTTTCCTGTCTGCAGTTGCTCCAGACCAGAGCCCTGCCCAGGCACAGAGGCAGGCAGGCAGGCAGGCAGAGGGAGACTGAACTGACCCACAGGGAAACAAAATTCTGGCCGGCCGGTAAGAGCTCCAAACGCACTCTCACTCTCTCTGGTGTCCGAGACGGGAAAGGCAAGCTAGACGAGAAATAATGGAATCTTAAAAGGGGAAAGAGAGGGACTTGGCTTGATTAAGTTCAGAGCGCTTGACCCACTTGCAGATGGCGTAGAGATGGAAAACGGAGGCCTGCTGTATTAAGGTATGACTTGGTGAGCTTCTATGCAGCGAGTTTCACTTTCCAAGTACTTTCTCAACTGAACGCTGTCTTTGTGATTCTTATTTTTATCTGATCTGACTGTTACAAATTGACATTTAGTAATAAAAATATATATTTTCAAGCAGATTCATTTAATTTTGGTCCCGTAATGTTGGGTGGACATTGGTTTCAAATGAAGTCAAATTCACATCCTGCTCATTGAGATTTCTAAGAACCTTGGACTTTGGAAAGTTTTTCCTATTCTCTTGGCAGATTGGTTGTAGGCTTCTCTGCCCCCTCATTCTTTTTTTTATAGTTGTGCCATAATGCACATCAACATCTTCTCCCTTGGTAAGGGTCTTTAACAGGGGTCTTGTGAGTTGTCAAATAAGAAGATTACACGTTTGTCCTGGACTCAGAGGCGTTGCAGGAAGCTGCAGTCTCTTTCCCTCGCTCTTTTTTTTTTTTATTCAAAGATGTATGCAGATCATTTCCAACCCATACTTGCTCGACTCGTTTTCACTAGTGCGGGTACAGGGAGGACGCAAGGGGTATTTTTATTCACAGATGACGCCCAGTGTCTGAATAATGCACAGACAAGGCTCCTTTTCTCACTGGGGTGAGGCCGATCTTTATTGTCTTTTGCTTGTTTGAATGGCAAAGAGATTCTTGCCCACCATAAACCAGTTAACCCTGTACATAGTTAAATTGCTTGACAGGGTCGTTTCAGGTCAGCATTTATGACAGGTAAGGTACAGTATGTGTGAGCTTCATGCTGATAAACATGCCGTGTATTTTGAGTTTGTGTTTTGTTTTGCTATATCGATGAAAGAACTCAGAATTTGTATTAGCTTTTTAGGTTTGTTTGCATTTGTGTTAATGTAGCGTTTGCTAGAATTGAATATGCACTTGCATGTATGAGATATCTGTCTAGCTTTTGAATGCTTGTGAAATGCACGTTTTATTTGAACTTTCACAATCCTTTTGAAAAGTTATGTAAAATCGTGGCCTTTTGTGAAGACATATAAAGCAACTGTTTTTGCATCCTTGTGCAGTGCCGGACTGTCAGTAGAAGTTACCAGCTTCTGATTGGCCAAAAAAAAGTTGAGCATCTTGAATACACTTTGAATTGGTTCTCCGAACAAGGTTTAGATTGATTAAGTCTGGGGGATGGGGTGAAGTTTGTAAAACATTTTTTGAATTGATCAAATAAAGACTGATGCTGGGAGATGGGCTGCTGCGAGCTAGCATCACTATCGGTAATCAGAGAGCTCATCTCATTATTCTCTCATTGCGCTCTTTAAAGGGCCTTCTTCCACTTGTTCTTATCTGCTGAGAGTCTGTCGACATGACTGAGGCCTTCTTCTTGGTTTCCTTGACAGTAATGTGGAATCCAATTGCTGTAAGTTTATGCTCTCGCCCCCATTCGCTATTGTGGAGCTCGACCTCCAGCAGGTGGAGGAGTCCTTGACATACTTACCTTAGCGCGATCGTTCAGAGATATGCTGGGAGGTAGAACTGAAAAAGAAAATCCTTGGTGAGTTGTCACGTCTTTTTGCCGCCTCAGCAGAGGCAGAAGAGGGAAGTGGAAGCTGTGGTGGACTGGTGGTGGAGTTTGCAGTGCAGTGTCTGGGAGAGCTGGTCATCTGATAACAGAGCGGGTTCTGTTACACCATCACCAGAGTCACGCAGGAAGTCTTCTTCCGCCCAACTGGCCAGGCTGCCGCAGCAGAAGGAGCTCGAGACATAGACTGTGGCCTGAGCGCAAGGGCACTGGAAGGGCTGGAGTAGCGCAGCCGCCATTACTCAATTTTGTTTCTGTTTCATGTGCTGGTTTTCTTGCTCTTTCCTTATTTCCTGGCCCAGCCACAGTTTGTCCGAAAGACTCCGAAGTTGTGGGCAGCTCAAAGACAGATGCAGGGAGTTAGGCCTGGAAAAGTTTGGTCAAGCTATGAGGGGGCGTCGTGGCATTTTCACACGTGGGCTTCATTCTAACATGGAAAACAAAGCTGCTGCTGGTCCAGAAAGATTGTAGACACGTTGTTGCCGAGTTTCTTGCTTTATCTGCGCTACTATTTGCTGTATGCTCTTTTCCTATCTTATATACCTCTGCAGCTAAGACCATTAATTTCTCACCATAAAGAGTGTGTAGTTTGCTTGTACTATTGACCCTATGATGTAGGATTTTTCCTCAAAGAGGGACCTGATTTTGTGCCTTCAGAGGGTTCCAGCAACTAAAGGTGAGGTGAATAAAGAACTGCACTAGTGTGCACTTGTTTCTAGCAGCCTCACCCAATACCTTTTGGGGGGCATTGTGAATACAAGTCTGGATTTTTGGCAGCCTACTGACATATCTTCAGTGAAACGGCCCAGCACTATAACTCCAGTTTTATCAGTTGTTCGCCCACTTCCTGCTTGCACTTTTTTGCGACCAATCATGCTTCCCTAACCAGTGCTGGCAGGAGTGACTCATTTGCAGGGCCTCGCTCAAAATCCTGTTCTTCTTGGAACCAGTCAGCCCCTCTCCATACTGTTTACGATTATCCGGTAATATCCTCTCTGCTTTGACCTTGAACCCTGTCAACCTAGTGTAGTGACTCCACTTCCCTCCCTCGTGAGGCAGGAGGAGCTAATCACACAAATGCACACACTAGCTTGTACATGCATACTGAGTTGACATGCATGTCAGAGGGATGCTCTGTGTACATGTTTGTCATTAATCCTCTTAAAAAGTTATTTCGAAGGATTCCCACGATCTTGTAAAATGCACAGTGAAAGGTGTGACTGACAAAGAAAGAAAATTAATAGAAAGACACCTAAGTGTTCTGTAAAACCCTGCTGCTTGTTTTGGTTTGTCATAAATCAATGTGTGTTCCTGGAATGTGTGGCATGTGCTTGCCTAAGATGTTTCGCTCTGAGGTGTCAGTTTTCGGTTCATATAATGAGCAAGTAAATTTAACGTTTGGTGTATTTTGCTGGATTAGCATTGTTTTAGAGTTAGTTGAGGGGAGAAGAAGCTGCATTCTAAGAACTTAATCACCAAACACATTAATAGCCTTGACACAGTTTGATTGACAGTAGTTACCTCATGATTCTTGTAAAACGTTTTTACTATGTTGGCAGAGCTATTTCCAACTGATTACATGATTCTGAAGTATTTCTGAACTAGTTATATTGTAACCTTGCATACCAATAGGTCATGTGCTAGTTGTTCTTCTGAACTTACTTGGTTTACAGATAAATTTAAACAATTCAAATACTCGTTAAGACAGTTTGACAGTCTCTGAAATCTATTTCGATAGCCTCACTTTACATTGGCTGGGAGGGGCTGTTAGGGGAGGGTGGGGGCTGGGGTGGGATGAGTATTCACAGTAACTTGTGGTTTGACTTGCAAAGTAGTTGAGGCCTGTGCGTGCGGCCATCAGAAGAGGTCTGAAATGAGACGTTGGGGCCGTTGCACGGCCCCTGTCACCCATAGCCATGAATAAGTGATGAAGAATGTTGGGAGCCCTGAGAAGGTGTCAGGATCAGGTTTGTTTGCACTGTTTCCTCTTTCTTTCAGCTTTGCCCTGGGTTTATTCAGGGACATAGATGCTGCTTAACTGGTGGCCTTGCTATCACCCACAAGCTGAAGTGCAGAGAGATGACATTTGGTGTCCCTTTTAATAAACTCCCTTATGATAGCAAATCTACTCTTGCTTCCTTTGTCTGAAATTCATGTTTTTGTTTGTTAGTTTTTTTTCAGAATTTTTGATTTTATTTAGATTTTTTTCCCAGATGTGGCTCAGGTTCCTTGTGAATCAAGGTAAATTGTCTGATCTGAAAAGGTATATTTTAGTGTAGGGGTGTCCCTGACTAAGGATTTTCATAGCCAAATCTGCATTTTCGAATTATGTCGATAGTCTACTCATATGTTTAGGCAAAATACATTACTGTCCCTTTTTAAATAAAATTGTACTTCATTTATGAGGAACCATACCTGGAAACACTTGTTGTGTATCCCAACTTCCAGCCTGGCTTCTACCTTAACTTATTCAAATTCTCTGCAATAAAGCAATGAGATAGAATGCACCTGTTAGTCAAGCAGGTGGGGTGGGGGTTATCAGAGAGATAACAGAAAACCAAAGAGCTTGCCCTACAGGTGCCCATCACTTAGCTCAAAGGTGAAGTGAAAAACAGAACGAGAAGGGCTTAAGCCATTGGCTTATGGGCATTACCATCTAACTTAAACAAGTCAAGACGTGGTCCAGTGGGGGACTATTATTGGAATGGCTTCTTTCAAGTGTGCTATATAGAATTGTGTAGTGCATATGTGCCCTAGATTATGGTATTTTCATAATTTTCTGACACTGAACTCTTTAACTGTGTTTGCTAAAGTCAAATGGCAAAAAAGGTGAGCCTGAATGTCATCCACGGTAATAATGCACGCAAGACTAGTCGTGGGGGTTGAATTTGCTGCCGAGTTTTAGCTTCCCACTACCTCTCAATTGCTAATGGTGAGACCTGCCTTGTTGCCAGCTCTCAAGGTGTGGAGGAAGGTAGCCTTGTGTAAGCGTGAGAGAGAGAGAGCAAGCAGCCAGGTCGAGCAGGTCTTGCATACATACCAAGGGGCTTGATCTGAAGGAATGTCATTTGAATCCATTGCTCTTATTGAGTATAATCCCCCTGTGGCCTCACCCCCTGCTGGGTCACTCTGGCAGATGGAGGGGCGGGGGGGAGTTAGGCTGTTTGGTGTGCACGCGTAAGCGTGTGTTTGCCAATGGACAAATCAAGGAGGGTTGCCTTTCAGAGCCCCCCCTCCCTCTACCCTCGCCTGTACTGCGGTCGATCATTTTAATCTCCCCCCACACGTGATCAAGGGGACAGGCCTTTCCTGAAACTTGGCACACAGTGCAGGGTGGGGTAACCGGCTCAGACCGGATTGACAACCTCCCTATTTAATACTGTTCCCTTGCAGCCCTGCGTGTGTCCTCCTACTCTTCCTCCTCCTCCTCTAGTGGATTTTTTTTTTTTTCCACTCGGGCCTTTAGCCGGCAACCCCCTGCCCCCACCCCCTTCCCTAGAAGCCAACTGACACGCAATTCAGTGCACATAGTGCCCAGCCCTATTCTATGTGCTGTGCACTCCCCCACCCCAGCAAAGCTGCACAGTACAGATTCTCCTTTTCCACTGCCATCATGACAGCAGGCTTGCCACCCTCTGACATGCTGCTACATTTTAATTCAGTTAACACCCTGAACTGATTGCTGTAAACTAGAAGGCTGTTTAGAGAGCTTTTCAAGACAGATTAAAGTGTCAACCGCCACAAGTTAAAGTCAACATCTTTTTGATAGCATCACCAGATGTTGTACATGACTTGTAGATTGTTATAAAGGCAACTTTAAAGCAAAATTATTGGCACCATAAATAAGGATAGGCAACATTTTTAATAGTGGCCTGAGAAGGTGATCTTTGTTCTATAGTAGTGCATGGTGTTATCAAATGGAAGTTCATTTCAACAGTTACACCAATTCCATACAGACTTTAAAATAAGTCTTACAATCAGCACATTGTGTATTTAAAGTCATGACATGTTGTCAGAATATCCTTTTATAACTTGATGCTTCCATTTGTGGTTTGGATAATTTTTCCCAGTGGTCTTTCGTATCGTTGCAAACATTTGGGCCCTATCTGTTAGCCTCTCCGCTTCATTTGCATACGGGGCTTGGCAATGCTTCCTTGAATGTCAATAGTACAAAGAGAATGGACAGCATATATATGGCATATATATAGTATTAGTATACTACAGTATTAAGCATAGTCTAGTATTAAGCAGGAGCATGAATTGAGCTCTTCAAGTTGTTCAGGTTCTTCATTTGTGAGAAAGAATCAGATTGGCGGGATTGAAAAATACTTTAAAAATGTTTCTTTCTACTTTGTAGCATTTTTATGTCAAATATTTTGCTTCAATTCAGCATCAGTAATGTTTCTTTTAATCTTTGTCACTTTATGATTAGTAACTGTTATTTTTCCTAAACATTCTTAGACAGGCAGACGGACAGACGGCAGGACGGACGGACGGGTGGCGGCTGCGATTGGCGGCTCGGCGGCAGGCTGGTGGAAAATGTCGTCGGGAGCAGGTGGGCGGGGAAGACGTGAGGCAAGGGCCTGTGGGGGAGCAGGCGAGGTAGAAGAAGGACCAGTGGGCATCCCCTTCCCCGAGCACAGTGCTGACCTGCTGGGCAGTCTCAACCGGCAACGGTTGAGTGGGCTGCTGTGTGATGTACTACTAGTGGCTCAAGAAAGAGAATTCCCTGCCCACCGCTCCGTTTTGGCTTCCTGCAGCACCTACTTCCACAAGCTTTTCACCTCTGGCCTGGCTGCTGACCGCCAGAAAGTCTATGCGCTGGACTTTGTGCGGCCTGAGGCGCTGGCCGCCCTCTTGGACTTTGCTTACACGGCCACACTCACAGTCAGTCGCAATAGTGTGGTTGACATCTTAAGTGCTGCCCGTGTGCTAGAGATTTCACCCGTCCAAGACGTCTGCACACACCTGCTGGACACCAAAGTGCTCTCCCCGCCGGTGGGTAACGTGTTTTTGTTTTTTTTTGCAATTTGACTAACGAATATTTCGCAGCTACATGATGACGTAGTCCTATTTCTTTCTGTAGGCGGGCAGTGAGCAAGAAGAAGACCAGGAAGAGGAGGAGCGAGGTAAGAATGGAAAAGAGCAGGGCATCCGGCTGCGTGCCCGTGAGTACTTGGAGTTCTTCCAGAGGGGGGCGCATTGGGGTAGCAGTTGCAGCACGCCAGAGCTCAGGGACCTGCCCGCACACCTGCACTTTAGCCAACGCAATGGCGCTGACAGCAATGGCACGCCCATCGGCACTGCTGACTACTACTCCTCACTGGCCCAAGCTCTATCACAGCCACCTCGTGACCCCGAAGACGAGAATGTGGATGAGGAGTGCCAGGATGGACCTTCAGTTCTAGCTCGAGGGAAAAGTGCAGAGGCTATGATGTCCCTTTATGCTCCTACTCAGAATGGACATTACTACCTCCATCAGACAGAGCCTAAATCGGAGAGAGAGGTGGAGGGGACAGGTGAGCGGGAGCACGAACAAGGCCCAGCCAGTGCTTTGCTACAACAGATGATGGACTCCTTGGAGCGGAAACAGGCCACGACAGGTGGTGGGGGTGAGGAGGATGGGCCAGAGGGTGAAGAGCAAGATGTGGAGTTTTACTTGAAGTACTTTAATAGTGTCCAGCATGAGGAAGCCACCAGTGCCCCCATGTCTCCAAGTTTGCTACCACTGTGGTCATTAAGGGGCAACGGAGGTGGAAACCAAGCGACTGGAGGGGGTAACAGCAGTGAGAGGAAGATGCGCTCTAAGGCCTTCCAGAAGTGCCCTATCTGCTCCAAGGTCATCCAAGGTGCAGGCAAGCTTCCACGCCACATCCGTACACACACAGGAGAAAAGCCCTACGAGTGCGCCATCTGCAAAGTGCGATTCACCAGGTACGCCTGTCAGTTTGGTTTCGTCTTTTGAGAGTTAAATACACTTTAGCATCTCATGTTCTATCAAATTTAAGTAGTCGGGTATTCAGTAAACTATAGACAGCACAGTAAGCCATAAAGATGTGTTTTATGTTGACAGAAAGGCTGCATGACAAAGTCCTGGAATTTTAACAAGGGGGGTCCAATAAAAGTGGGTTGTGGTAGCACAGCCTGGTCTACTGTTATCAGGGATGAGGCTGTTATAAAACTCTCTATGCCGATATTGAAAGGGATTACAGCACGGTGGCCTATCTATGCCAGTGAGTCAGCTGAACTTGTGACCCTGGGTGTTACGTTGATTATTGCCCCTGGCACATACAGCCCCTCTTTCAAACAAATGGCTTTTGAAAAGTACTTCCTGAATCTCTGTTAGCAAACTGCTAGGATGGCTTACCCTGCACTTAAGGGCATCACCTCTTCCATGAAACCATCACCTTAATGAATTAATCAGGAGACACGCATTGGAAATAGACACTGCGCCAAAAATATCCAGTACCCTATTTGCGTAGAGATGGATCTAAATTTGCCACCTAAATACGCCACCTATTGGGAAGGGGTACTGTAATCTTAATCCTGTTTGATCAGGTTTAAGAGTGCGTTTCACTCACTGCAATAAATCAATCCTATCTTGTAAATAATTCATCTCTCTGTCACATTGTGTGTATGTGTGTGAAAACACGTTTTCTAATAAGCGTGTATGTATATACCATTCGTAATTGGTGAATGCAGGTGAAAGTAAAGGAAAGATGAGCAATTTTGAGAGTAAGAATGCATTCAAACATGTTTAAATACACAAGTAGGCGTCAATGTGTGCACATGTCTGTGTTTACATACTCGGGTGTGTGTCTGTGGATGAACGCATGTGAGTGCGAATGTGTTCAGTAAGTCTCCAGTATTCTGGATGGGTCAACCACCCTAGTTTGTTTAGTTGTACTCTGCCCCGGTCACAAGCTAAGGGGGAGGGACGGAGAAGGGTAAGCTGAGAGCAGAGTCTTACAACAGAGGACCTTGCATTTGACACCGCACTATACGTAGCTCCCTTATTGGTCCAAAACAATGCACTTTGACAGTATGCTGTCTCTTGTTGAAGAAAGCCTACTCGGACCAGTTTGCCTCAGGTGGCGGGTCAGAAGTCAGAAATGCATATAAACCGATGACCAACAAGAACGTTTTGTTTTGTTAGATTAACATTTAAGAAATCTAGAGTGTCAAATTTGGTTCCAAATTTTATACAGTGTTAATGGTACTTTGAAATGGTTGGAGGACATTCGAGGAAAGACATTGGAGGTTAAACCGCATTCTTCCAAACCTGTTCCTCAACCCAGCACACCTTTTGATTTTCAATCTTGCAATGGCTTCTTCCCAGAAGCTAAAAGCTCTCCTCAGATGAACTCAGCTGCTGCTTAAGATTTTACATTTTGCTTGTTATAAGAGCAAAAATTGCTCTTGTTTTACAAGTTCACCACTTTTAAATGGCCCTTTTGAGAAACTTAGGGCCCACTATGACTCTGAACTGAACATTGAGCTCTTCCGTGCCTCACTGGCCTAAAAAGAAATTATGGTGATAAAGTTGTGTGAGCTTTATGGCTCTTTTCCTCATTTGCCCTTGGGTGCCTACAGCACAAAAGAATGATAAATAAACTTGACTGCACTCTTAAAAGTAAAGATAAGCAGGTCACACTCCTTTTGTGAATACATATTGTAATTGATACGCAATAGCAGACAGACATGTGTATTTAAATCCTTTTATTTTTGTGTTTATATGTAGTTTGTGTAATATGTGTTCATGTTTGCTTTTGCTAATGATCTGTGTGGCCAACCTTACCGGTGTGTCTTGTAATTCAACATCAGGCAGTAGTTAGTGACTCACCCAACTATCATAAATGGTCTTTCTGGTACATCAAGTAATTTGGGAGCGGGTGTTTTAATGAATTATAAGTGCATTAAGTTAGCATGTATTCATGTGTCGTAGTATTGTTTTCTTCACTTTCTAACCTTGAGTTGCTGTTGAGTCTGTCATTGTTAGTTCGGCTGCCCTTGATTTTACAGTACATGAACTTACCTGTACTTCCTCAAAGTACTGGATAATATAAGGTAACTACATTGGTCTTTAAAATTACTTCAGCAAGTACATAGCACATGCCAAGCAGGACTGTAAAACAAAGGGCTACTGTTCATTTGTTTAATTCACACAAACCCATGTGTAGCGGCTCATCAGACGTTTTTATATTCTCTTTTCTAGGCAGGACAAGCTAAAGGTTCACATGCGCAAGCATACGGGAGAGAAGCCTTACTTGTGTACGCAGTGCGGTGCCGCCTTTGCCCACAACTACGACCTGAAGAATCACATGCGTGTACACACAGGCTTGCGCCCATACCAGTGCTCCAGCTGTTTTAAAACCTTTGTGCGCTCGGACCACCTCCACCGTCATCTCAAGAAAGATGGCTGCAATGGTATCCCTTCCCGTCGAGGCCGCAAGCCACGCATACGAGATTCTGAGCTTCTGGAAGGTCCTATGGAGCTTCATGGCCCAGAAGCAGACATCGAGAAAGATCGGCGGCATCCGGACATGGGCACCGGAACACCAGTCATGGAGGAAAATCACGGTAGTCAAACGCACAGTCCAGTTGCCGATGGGGAAGGTAGTGAAGATTTGACCTCGGGACAAAGGAACTCCGTGACAACATGAATCACACTTCATCAGAGAGGGCTTTACTCAAAAACAAGAGGAAGAATGAAACAGAAAAATAAGAAAAAAGAAAAAAAAAAAAACCTTAACTACATGGTCCTCTTTAAAAAACCAAATCAGGGTGTCACGCAAATCTAATCTTTTAGTTTCTTTTTCCTCCTTTTTTAGCTTCTGCATTCCGCATAGAGACTTAACCACCAAGTTACTGGTCTGTTGGAAGAGCGAAGAGCACTTCAAATCACTCACCCGTGCTGTCACCATCTTTCTGGGTCTTTTTGTTGGTGTTTTTGTAACATAATGGCATAGCCATGTGCGTACGAGAAAAAGCTACTATGCAGTTTAAAAAAGTTCCTCATCTCTGGGTTGCATCTACAGGGCCTTGTCTTAAAAAGTAAGGTGTCAAACACCAGGCTGACTGCTGCTTCAACAGGTTAGCTATGAACGCTCTAAGATGTGATCAAGGCAACCAATAGATCTCTTTTTCTAATGCAATGAGCAACATGTACATACACTATAAAAAATATATTGTCTCAGATTGCAATATATGCAATATTCTGATGCAGCACCTTTTTTCTAAATGTTCCAGAAAGAATCGGACAGGGGTTTGATTTAAAGTGTTACTTTCTCTATAAAAGATGTTTATCCATTCATGGTGTAACAGGTTACCGTTTTGAGTTAAATCTACACGGGGAGATTTTGTTAATTTGTTTCTGGCAGGGAGAGGTTAAGACAAGGGATAACTCCTGTGTTTCCAAAGCACTACCTTCATCTGAACGCCACTGGGCACAATCATGTTAAATCTTACCTCTCACAGACCTGCTTTTCCTTATTGGCAGTCTTACTTGCATTATATTCTCTCTCATTTTTGGGATTGTCTTAATATTTTGTCTTTTGATTTTTATTTTGACCTTGAGTTGACTATTTTGGGTACTTGACACTTTACATTTGTATACGTGTGTATATATTAGGTTGTAATCTTATGAGACCCTTTATAAGACATATATTGCAGATAGATAGGGTTACATCTTCCTTCAGCTTCACTCCAGGTTTCTCACTGCGGGGGGAAATACGCTGTTTGATATTTTAGAGCATTTTAATTGAGAAACCCATTTTTTTTATTTTTTTTCTAAGCTGCACTTAATGGAACCCAGAAGTTTCCGCCCCAAAGTATGATTTGTGATAAATGTGCTTCATTTTGGGTCTTTCTGCAGGAGAGCGTAACTACATGCAACAGATGAGTGAGGGCACCGCTGATATACAAACGGCTGGTGAACAACTTAAGCAGGGAATCTTTTATTTGTTTGTTTGTTTCAGTGACAGAAGGAGAGATAAAGAGCGAGCACCTTTTTATGCATTTGCACAGCTTTACTAAAGATATCCAACAGAGAGAGAAATATCTGTTTATGGAGGCAATTTGGGTTGGGGAGATACAAAGTGCTTATTCAAATTCTTTGCCCAAGGGACCACAGGGAAAAAAGAACCTGAGTGATAAGATGAGCAATAAATTAATGTCCAATTCCAAATAAGCACACAGCTGTAGCTGAGTAAGTGGGAGGGTCTAGTTTTTAGTGTGCGAAACGTGAGCACCATTAATGAATGCAATGTATATATATATATATATACAAATTGTGGGAGCAGTTATACGAACTCTATCGCCTTTTTTACAATGCAAATGACTGGCCCAAGTTTGAAAGAAAGTGTCCTGAAAACTGAGATCTTTATTTTAAAGTAATATGTGCTTCCTTGAGCTGGAGAGAGAGGGTGCAGCAACGACCTATGGCCACATCAGAGCAGGATGACTCACTGAGAGGGGCCTGGAGCGTCAGCAGGCACTTTGTGGGCACGTTGAGACAGGCTCTCCTCAAAATCCAGCAGAGTGGGTGCTTTGGTTAAGTTAGGACTCTAGTTTAAAAAAAAACATGTATAAGGGCAAAAGTTGACTAAGGCAGAGCCTTTTTATAAACAATGAAGTGGCACATCTGAAAGATCCTGTGATCCTTGCTTAATCTTTCAAGTGGATCTCATTGTATACAGTGGCTGTGGTTACAGCTATGGATTTTTAGCTATGTCATTTTGTGGCATCGTTCCTTCTGCAGTGCCGTACCCTGTATATCAGCCTTTTTGCACCTTAAAAAGAAAGAAGCAAGATTTGAATGCACTTTGTTACTGAGAGGGGCACTTTTTAGTCAAAAGAAACGGGTACTTTTAAACAAAAGAGCAAATGTGCGAAGCAAAAAGGCCCATTCGAGTGGTAATACTTGTATTTTTTTGTTGGTAATTATTATTTTGGCTTGTTCGTAAGTGTTCGTTTTGTTTAGGTCTTGACACCGAGCTGCCAAAAAAAGTGCAGTCACTAAAGAGAAAGAAAAGGGTGAGGGTTTCGATCGATTTGAATAGTAATGGAGTATATTAATTATGAAAGCATAATGATTAATTGCACTTAAAGTTGATTCAAAAAGTTCTCTATTTTGTCTTAATACAGAAGAGTAAAGATGTGGAAGCATCTGCAGGGATTTATGATAATTACCTACAACTGCATACTCCTCCTATTTAGTTTCTGTCAGTGCGTTGTGATACGTTGAGTTTTGCTGGTCAAGTGTAGTGTTGACTTTAAATTTGTTGTTGAAGGCCACACCCCAAGCATCACACTACCGTACGTTACGAAAAAAGATTTTGTCTGACTGGACGACACCGCAGAATTAGTCCTTCTGGAAATTCCAGCATGCGAGCTTGTGTTTTTCACACCCCAAAACGAATCACATGCCTGCGAGGGTGTGTGGTAACACATTGACCTAGACCATCTCTTATCAACTGTTTCACTCGTCGCCTGCGCTTATCCCATTTTGTTTCTGGGATGTATTTGTACCTATGCCACGGCCCGAATTGATTCTCTGTCATTATAAAAAGCAGAAATTGGAGTGGAATTGTTGTGGAAAAAGCCTACCCTTTCTGTCTGTCTGTTCCTTTTTTTTTCTGTGATATTAAGTGTGAGAGTTTCAAATTTACAATGCTTTCTTTCGTTTTATTGTCAAATGTGTTGCTGCAGCTTGTTTGTTTCCTAGCAAAGATAATGCTAGCTGTGTTTGTGGGGTTTTGGGTGAAATGGTGGTGGATAATAGGGAGGGTTAGGTGGGTGGGAGGGGAAGGGAGGTACAAAGCCTGATAGCACTGGAAATGGTGCTTTAGCTGAGAAAGAGTTTTTGCACTAAAAAGTCACTCATGTCCTTGTCCTTGGAGGAGGGGGACTGGAGAACCGGGCAAGGCCTTTGAGTTTCTGTGAACACAGAGTCTGTTTAATCTCCACTTCACTTCCCTATACGTACATCTGCAATTAACTCTTTGAAAACCAAAGTAGGGAAAGACTAGGATTACCTGAAGACTATCCTTGGCCATTACATTTACAACAGCAAAACCAATTCCTAAACGAGTGTAGGTCAAGAGTCCAAAGCAACTCCAACAGAAATAAGCAGCTTGAGGAAAGACACCGTATTCATGGAATGGCTTATTTCCAACAGTTAACAGGATCAAACCCTAAGCATCTGTGTCTGCGTAGAAGTTTGGTGGAGTTACTAGAGGTCTTTGTGAGTTCGCAGAGACTCATTGGATTGATCTGGAGTGGGGTTGGGGCGTATGCTTTGTTCAGTGGGTCCAAAAGGAGTCGGGGGCAGAGTTTTGAAGCTTGACAAGTGGAGAAGGATTCTGGAGAGAATGTGCCTTAACTTAAAAGGAGATTGGGAGGATTCTTCAAAAGATGGCTTCCATTCCAGCCTCCCAAACGATTCTTGGAAACTATGCTCTGCTGTGGAAATTTCTAAGAACCATAAGGTTAAATAAGATTTTTTGTTCAGAGATTGTCTGATACACCTCAATTTGTCAATACAACTAGTTAAAATTTTGTCCCGGTTAAAACAAAAAAGTTGACTGCAGTGAGAAAATTCTCTCATCTTCCATTTAGCCCTGTTTATTGCTTCCGCCCCGATCGTGACTCCGCTGACAGACACTACAGTGAGAAAGTGTCTCAAAAAAAACATTTCCCACTACTTTAAAAGCACCATATATTTAATATCCAAAAATGAATCTATTTGTGTCTTTATTTGTTTAATTTATTGGAAGGGATGTCAAAAAGCATTAAAGATTACAAATGACAGCGATAACCGTAATAATCATGGAAGATGACCTTATTACAATTTTAGATGTTATGGCTGGGTTTGAAGCACAACTAGCTGAGGATGACATAATGCATGGCTAGATTCGCACAGTTGTTCTCACCTGATCCACTGCTGTTAGATGCCCAGCGGGCATGTTGCACAAGGAGCGGCTCATGGGCGGTGGGTACTAGTTTGCACAGACTGGGGAGGGTGGGTAGCATTTTTGTGCAGTTTGAGCAGGGGAACTATGTCTTATAAGGCGTTGTTTGGAGAGCCTTGTCAGGTATTGCTGTGCCATTCTGTGTACCTAAGGAATTTATAGCCATCTACGTCTTTGACTGCCTCAGCTGGTTATGTTTCACTGATCAAGGAGATGTTCTGGAGAGCAGATGTCAGAGGTTGTGGTGGGAGGCAGGGGGATTTTGGGATTATGGGCCATTGTCTATGCTTCTCAGGTTAAATAATCAAGGCAGTCCATGTCCATTTTTGTTGTTTGGTTTTAAGCTCAAATTTTGCCTTCTGTGTAATCAAAGCTTTATTGTACTGAGAGTACACCAACCGAATATATATATAATATTATGAGTTCTGAAGAAGATATCAAAAAGCCAACTACCCATGTGACCACAACACCCTCGTTTTGTTTTGCCTATTAACTGTACGTTCTTTTCTAGAATATAGAATACAATGGCAAAATGTTTTGTTTTGTTTTAAACATGTTTAAACATTCTAGAACGGTGTGTGGTGTATTGTCTCAGAATGAGGCCAAGACAGAAGTGAATTGTGGGATGGAGACATCAAGTCTAAGGTCTTCAAAAAGTCAAGGATGCATTCCATAACTTCCTCTTAATAGCTGTTAGAGCGAACAGATGCAGGTAGATGGAAAAGAGGCGGTTTCTTAAGTCTTAAAGGACTTTTTTTTTTGTTAAAAAAAAGGTTTTTCGCTTTTTCTCTACCCAGAATGTGCAGAGAAGAAAGTGTGTTGGGCTTCACAAAGCCATCAAGCTGATAGCAGTTCTGTGATTGTAACAAAAAAAAAAAGCACTTTGCGAAAGGCCATCCAGAATATTGTGTGCTGTCTCCTTTTGATTATTACTGTTATTGTTATTCATCTTGTTAATGCAATTTTTTGTTATCTCATTGTGGATGTAATGATTTATTTAAATGCAAAAACTACATGAAAAGAAAAGAAACTTGAACATGCGATATATTTGGGTTGAAGTCCATTTGAACTGCCGCCCCGTACCATACACATCTCTGGAAATACACGCAAAACAAGGAATGGCACATGTTCAAGTTGTCATACATGTTTTCTTTTTACAGTTTTGCACCCAAATCTGATTACAAAGGACTTTACATTTGCTTAAAGGACATTTCTTCCTGGGTTTCCATTTGTTCTTCGACGTGCTTCATAGACAAATACAGAATTTATAAGAGCGTAGACATAGATTACTGGTATTGTTAGGTGCTTAATTATCCCAAACAATGTTCACTAAACAACTGCAGATATGCAACTTGCAACCCTGGCCAAGACAACTTTCCTGCATATGGACAATATATGATATCTCTAATTACTTTCCTTCTTATGTTGTTAGACAGTAAAATATATTTTCCATATTGTTTTTGCATAAAGTTTAAGAGTTTATAAGGGACTCGTTGTATACTCTATTCAAAGCTCATCTCTTGTGCGTTTCACATTTCTTCCATCAAATCTGTACGCTTAATTCACTATGTGGTTAATCAGCTGAACATACACAAGTTTTGCACAGAAAACAAGAATTCATTTTTAGGCTTTGGGGGCACTTCTTTTAACACTTATGTTGACTTTGGGGCGGCAGAAAACTCCCAGTGTCTCAGGCTTGGACAGCAGAAACCCTTTTCTTTTTGTTTTGTTAATTCAAGTCCTATTCCTTTCCATTGTCTGTCAGTGTGTGTGTTGAAGCTATTGAGATGTACAGGAGAATTTGGGAGAATTTGCACTTTTGGCGATGAAAAGAATTTGTATTGTATATGAGACCACTAAATCTACATCGTCTAAATCAAACAATTCCATGTTGTTTTCCTTTTTTCATTTTATTCTTTTTCTGTTTTGTTTTGTTTTATTTTTACAAAATATATCCAAAAATGTCTGACGTTTAAGAAATAAGACATTTCTATTAAAAACAGAATGTTTACGACCTCCCTGTCTTTGTATGTTTTTTTTTCTAAAAACATCAAAACTAAAAAAATGTTTAATACAGGTATGTGTATATAATATGTATATAATATATAAATTATAATATTAATATATAAATTATAATATATATAAAAATAATTATATATATATATATATATATATATATATATATACATATATACACATATACATATACTTATATATATATACATATACATATACATACATATACTTATATATATATATATACATATATATTTATATATACATATATATACATATATATACACACACACATATATAAATATACATATATATACATTTATATATACACATATATATATATGTATATATACATATATATACATATGTATATATATATATATATAAAATGATTTAAGATGAAAAGGAAGCTGTTCTGGAAAAAACATTTCTCAGGCCAAACTGGACTGTAGTTAAGAGGCCAGCTGTAAAGAGCCCGAAAACCTTTTTTTTTTTTTTTTTTCAGTTGTGAATGTAATGTAAATAAAATCTTTCTCCCTGATTTTTTTAGAATTTATCTAACGCTTAAACTGTGATCTTGAACTTAATATTGACACCTATCCGTGTGGATGCAGCATTACACAAAAACTAAGGTTTTAGCCTGCTGAGGCTGTGTTTGCAAGCATATTTTGTTGTACCCTTCAAATGATAATAGGGAGGTTACAGAGATAAAGTTAGCACTCTTTAGCTGGTCGTGTGATCTCAACTTGTCTTCCCCTTTAAGATAACTCTTACACAGAGTAAAAAAGCTTGCTTCTCACATGAGCCTTCTTCCATTGGAAACATATCATCCAGATGTGTTTTTAATACATCAAGGTGTCTCTCACCTGAATATGTGTACAGCATGAGGTACTGGGTGTCAATTTGATTATATAACTGGTGTACAAATGAAATATAGGCTAACACTTGCAAATATGCTGCTCTTTTGAATACATTGTGGCTACGGACAAATTGTGCCATTCTTTAAACTGGTAGCTGATTTGGTAGCTGCAACTTACAAGGTGGTACTACTAGTTTAATGGTAAGGCTAGTTTAAAAAATCTGGAAGTTGGTTAGCCAGCTAATAACCAGCTCAGACCAGCTATAAGCTACTATGCTCCAGATTACAGCTACCAGTTGCCTCGAACAGGATTTATGGGAGTTATATTGGCTTTATTATAGCCTCATTTTAACTGCTTGCCTTTTCTTAAGTCAGTCGGCCTGCAAATTTTCAAAGGTTTACTAAAGCTCAGAGGATTCTGCACAATAGTAAACCATATGTGACCC
Organism: Enteromius treurensis; assembly: GCA_032275025.1. Classification (NCBI taxonomy): domain Eukaryota; kingdom Metazoa; phylum Chordata; class Actinopteri; order Cypriniformes; family Cyprinidae; genus Enteromius; species Enteromius treurensis. Next base: position 8,116,813 of record JAUCMU010000047.1, on the reverse strand, counting down.
TGGACCACAAAACCAGTCTTAAGTCGCTGGGGTATATTTGTAGTAATAGCCAAAAATACATAGCATGGGTCAAAAATTTTTAGTTTTTATTTTTTTTGGCCAAAAATCCTTAGGATAGTTAGTAAAGATCATGCTCCATAAAGATATTTAATCAATTTCTTACTGTAAACATATTAATACTTAATTTTTTATTAGTAATGTGCATTGATTAGATCTTCATGTGAGAACTTTAAAGGCGAATTTCTCAGCATTCAGATCTTTCTGTACCCTCAGATTCCAGATTTTCATATATATCTCGATCAAATATTGCCCTATCCATTCATACATCAATGGGAAGCTTATTTATTATTCACTTACTAGATTACGATTACCGTAATTTGGCTTTATTATTATCACTAATTCTTGCACTGTGGACTTTAATTTTAAGTAAACACTTACCTGTGGTGTTACGTAGCATGTATTCAAAGAGACATGCACTTTTCGCCATGGCATTATTTTTTTTTTTCTCTCAGGAGAATGGGCCGCGTACACAGTGTCAACGCTTAAAAACACACACAAAAAACCCCATCCCAATCTAGTTTACTACATGACCACAAGATGTCACTACACCTTAACTGTTCCTCCGCTACAAACTCTTTAAGACTTCCCTCCGATTAAGGGTGTATATCCAAACTATCTGCATTGTTCTTTGTGTGCAGTAAGAATGATTCACAACAGTGTATTTAAAAAGAACAATAAATAATCATTTATATGCTTTATTTTATTCTAGAAATAATTAAGTATCGTTCATCTGATTTTAAACGGTGGCTATTCTTAAAGACTATTCCTGTTATGCAGCATATTTCCATATAGGTTCGAAGGAAATATTACTAACAATGTAATTTTTTTACTATTGAGTTAAATAACTGTACAGTTTCTACAGTGGTTTAGATTTGATATGTTTGACGTTATCCCTGTGTGCTATGCACTCATTTTATTACTCACAGAACATTAAAAGCTGGTATTTATTAAGAAATACTCCAGATTTAATACTGATACCAGAATTTTCCCAAACTGAAATGTTCAGTTCAGATGCTAAAATTATATCACTCAAATGTAGAAAAGTGGAAAAGACATAATTCCAAAATGTATTTTTAAAAAAGCATTCAGATGTATTGCAGGTTGGCCAGTATATTGGCCAGTGTTGGAGAAAAGTGCTGATACAATTAGTTGGGCGTTTGCATGAAAAATATGTCAATACACGTCCCCTACTCTGATGTAAAGTGCTTATTTTAAGACTCTGGGTAGTGTCCTCCTCCTCATCCTAATGTCCCAGACACGACAGAAACAGGATGAAAACAGAGAATTGAGGGGTGATTAATAATTAAGCAGAATGGTGCAGGCGAAGGGGTTACATTGTTTTTCTCACTTAAGGGTGTTTTTTTCTGTCCGAACAGATTGAGTTGGAAACAAGGTCACGGGGATCAAAGAAAACCCTGAAGCAGCCTGTTAGTTTTTTTTTTTTAATATCTGCAGGCCCACTCTGTATTCTCTCTCTCTCTCTCTTTTTTTTCTTGCAGCGTGTGTGTGTGAGAGTCAGTGAGAGAGAGATTTCACGCTATGACAGGACTAGATAAAACCCCTGCAGATTTCCCAACAATGAACTCCGGGAGGTATATCTCAAAGAGAAAAATATGTCTTAATCGGCCTCATTGACAGCTTATTATTACTAAGAGTCAAATGACATTAAAATCACACTTATATTGCTTACACATCGTAACTCAGGAACACTTGCCACCACACTGGCTATTTAAATAAAGCAAAAGCTAATAGTATCACTCTAGTCTCTTTTTAAGTACGGGTTTGTCTGTAACTATTCCATATGTCAATAATTTGTCGCTGCTCAAGACAACCCCCCTTTCATATGCTAATTAGGGACCTTGACCTTTAACCCCTGAACCTCACATCCCATATCGCAAGTGCCCCCCGACCCCGTTCCACACGCAGAATGCTTTCAGGGCCCCGAAGCCTTGCCACTGGACATCTCTCGGTCCCTGGAGACTGAGAAGCGAGGTACCTTTAAACCACTGCGGCAAAAATCCCCACCAAAACTCTGCAGTCATTAATATGCAAAAATGCAAATGAGTGGGTAATTAAGAGCTGGAGCTCTCTGGAGGCTCTTTGATTGCTAATGAATTCTAATCTGCAAAGAAGGGGGGAGGGGAACGAGGAGAAAAGGATGAAAGAATCGACACGCACAAAAAAAGAGGAAAATATTAAAAAGTCACTCCTATATGTAATCACATAATCCCTTATGGAAGCCGCAAAGGTCTCACTTCCCTATCCGGAGTCGCACAATACGGCTAACGTGTCATCTGATGACCACTACCAAGCATTCGCTAGAAATGCTAACAATTGGCCCTGGGTGAAAAATGCACCCTGACATTCCTGACTTTCTGAACAATAAACAGGATACTGTAGGGCTGTACGTCCTCGTAACAGACATCTTGTTTCACGGTATATCGCAGCCAAGGTGAGCTCCTGAGAAAGACAGTGACAGAGAGAATGTCGGAGAGGTCAGGTAGCATGACTGTCTGCATGGCAGCACCAGCTGTGTTGTGGAGAGGAGATGTTATTTCATCACTTTTGCGAGCGAAAACACCCCCCACTCACACTCCCTCGCTCTGTCTCGCTCGCACAGGCACACACAAACATGCTGTTATTGTTACTGAAGTAGTCCCACGACACCCACAATCTCCCACTTCACCCCTCCACCCTCCCCATCCATCTCTCCTTCTTTCTTTCGCTCTTTGCTTCACATGCCGCACCTCCTTGCTAGTTAACTTCATATCAAAACGTGATGAATATTATTGGTTTCAGGGGGAATAAAGAGTATTCTGTGACTGTTTACTTACCCTTGTGTCGTTTTACAGTGGCATGTTGCGTAGGAAAGATTCAGGCCGTTTACACTAGTGTGTTTTCATTTTAAAACGAAGACGATCTTCGTCTAAACTGGTGTTTTCACTGCGTTTCAGAAAAGATTTCTCACTTTACAACTTGACTACTCATGCATACTGGGTATGCGAATAAACGCGTAAATGGTTATTGTTTACACGGCTGTCAAAGATACGCAGAGTGAATGTTCGACTTTCAAAGGTCTTCGTTTTGGCATTCACAATGAAATGCAACCCTGGAGTTTTCACACTAAAATGGGGTATCGAAGAGTAGTGTAAGCAACAGATGTAACTGTAGCAAAACAAAAACACACTAGTGTAAACGTAACCTTTGGATGTTAATAAAAACAGTACTTTTCAATTCATTGTTTGGGTTGGTTCACAAAACCTGTCTGAATGAATTGTCCATGAATCAGAATTCATTTCCGTGACATCAGTGAATTATGGCTTAAGTTTTGGGTCCTCTCAGAAATCTAACCTCAAATGATCTCTGAAGATGTGGACTTCCTGTGGTACTTTTACGGTATCCTCTGGAAGCTTAAAATATCTAGCCATTGTAATTTTATGTTAAGCAAGCACTCTAATACTTTTCTGAATATCTTTTTTTTATACTCCATAGAAGAAAAAAAAAATAGTTTTTTAAAATTTTCGGCTAAACTCTTGTTTTAACCTAAGTGTATCCTTCGCGCGCACGTATATGCGTAACTATTCTGTTGTTACTATGACACCGAATGTTTAGAACGTTCCAAAAGAGCATTTACCAGATGCGGCTGTGTATATAAACAGACTTACTGCGGATTGTAAAAGGGTTAATGAACTTATACTGCATCTCGCTCCGTGCCACGTTAACTTAGAGCTCGAGCGACCGCAGGTCTGTGTGGCGGGAAGCTGGAGGTCTTGGGGTTTGTAAACAGGAAGTCTACGCTACACTCACTGTACCTGATGCGTGGGTGATAGAGCAGGGGCTGCCCGAGCAAAAGGTGCAGCGTTGGGATCCAAAAATGGCAGGTGTGTCAGAGATAGGGGAACACATGATATAATCTTACGAGACCCTTGAGAGATTGAGTGTGAAATGGTTTGAAAAACAGAGGCAAACCACATCGCCCCATTTTTGAGTTCTCAAAAGCGTTTGGATGCGCAAATAAATCTTACTAAAAACCTGTCAAAAACATTACTGGGTAATATTTCGCACGAATAAATAAATAAAATACCATAAAAGTTGACAGTAAATAAATACAGTTATTTTTTATGATTTCAGATTTTAACATTTTTGTGACATTTTACCTTATAACCCCACCCACACAATAATATCAGCGCTTATAAATCTAACTCTTGATATTAGTAGATTTAACAAACAAATTTAGTAATACAACTTACACAGTAGCTACAGTAATGAAAATTTGGTAGTTTAACCGTTACAAAAATAAATTAATATACATACATATATACACGTATATTTTATCAAAAAAAATTTTTTAAATCTGCAGTTTTTAGTGCAATTAACCACTTGAGAAACAGTGAAAAATGTTGGCAAAATTAACAATTAACAATCCATAATAGGCTAAAATTATGTTACATTATAATTGTATGCAAGATTTTGTATGTAAAATATATTTGTTTTCTTTTTATTATTTTCTTTTATTATTACTCTTTAATTTTTTTTTGCAAGAAAGCATTTGGGAATCAGTTTAGAAATTAGCTTAACTGTCAAAAACAGTTACAAAAATAATAACACAAAATAGGCTAAATAAAATATATTTTAAAATGTGGTAAAACACATATAAACATTTCCTCTCTTTATTTCTTTCTTTCTTGAAGGGTAAAAGGCAGATTTTGTGCAGTGAAACTGTTTCAGGCAAGCTCAGGTGTCTGGTCTTATTTACCTAAGGCATTTGGTAAGCATTGGTATCGCTACTAATCAACACGCTGGCTTGATGGTCCTTTTCCCAGGCTGCTGTAAAGGTGGGTGCCTTGATTTTAGTGTCCGTTGACTGGCCTCCAATCGAGCGAAGTCAGCGGGGGTCAGTTTACCATGTGCAGGGCAAGCAAAACAGACAGATACTTCGTGCCTCTCTCCTCCCCTTCGTCTCAGATAGTCCCAGAACATGGGCAAAGGGCCAAAGACATCAATCTGTGAAGTAGAGTTTCAGAAAAATATTTCCATGAGGCTACACAATCATTTTTAGAATCTGTGCATTCACCGCTGTGTTCCATAGACTGGAAATGAATCAACATTCCTGTTTGAGAATGAGAGAATTCAGCCGGTGATTGTCATAGTTTGAATTGATGGGGGTTGGTGAGGCTTTGGGGTTATGGAGCTTGGCCTAGTTTCGTCTCTGATCACTACCGTATGCACCAAAGATCTCGCCCTCCGCTGCAGGTAGTCAACGAGTGCAGCACAGTGCACCCCAAACATCTGCGTGATACAGCAGCCACGGAGGAGTTTCTTTGAAGAGCTCAGATGGCTTTTAGTGATGTGAAAAGAGAAGTAAATCAGAGATTAGAGAGTTCTGTGAGGAGGATGAATGCATGAAAAGGTTAGGGGTTCATACTGTGCAGTGCTGTAGAGCAAACAGAGATAAAAGGGGGGTTCTAGGCTCAGATGACCTGGAAATGGAAAACTATGGAGATGCACACGGCGAGAAGCGTAAGGTTCAAACCAACCGACTGCAGGTGCTCCGTTCCGTATAGTTTGGTTTCCCACTGATTGCACTTTAAGATATTTTTCGCTATTTGTTTGTATCGGGCGAAAACCTACAGAGAAATATGTTCCACCATCCTCGTCACTATAATTAATCTGCCCATAGCTTTACTTCTGGGCTTTGTCATTATTTTTATAATGACTGTCATTAGATTCTCATTACTGTATTACATTAGTTCTGTCCAGGTTGAATTTTAAGTGAACTTTAAATACTTTACTATTCAAATAAAATTATTTTATTTGACAATATAGTTTGTTACATAATACACGCAAATAAGTGACCCTGGACCACAAAACCATATATAAGTGTCAGTTTTTGGAAATGTTGATATATATTTTATATATATATATATACAAGCTTTCCGTTGATGTATGATTTGTTAGGATAGGATCATATTTGTCTGAGATACAACTATTTGAATCTGAGGGTACGAAAAAAAAAAAAATACAGAAATGTACATATTGAGAAAATTGACATTAAAGTTGTCAAAAAGCAGTTCTCAGCAATGCATATTACTAAACAAAATTTAGATTTTGACCCATACATTTTTGGCAATTGCTACATGTGTGGTTCAGGGGCACATTTACTGTATAAACATATATATTAGAATTTATGTTAATTTAAAAAAAAAATTTTATTCTAGGGTGAAACTTAACAATCCACATTTTTGTCAATTTCATTCCTTTTCACAAGTAAATAAATGTCAATAAATTATATATCAAATATATTTAAATATTAAAAATAAATTACATCTTAATTTATATATATACAAACTAACATCAAAATAATACCTTTTAATACAAAATCAAATTATTATTGACAAAAATGAAAAAAAAATGGGGTGATCATTTGGAGTTTGAAGAAAGAAATTTGCAAATAAAAAAAAATCAAAGATATAATTAGTAATAAATCATTTTATAAAATCCTTTGATTTTAATGTCTATTTTTATGCAAATCTCAGTTTGTGTATCCAGAAACGCACCTGAACAAATGTGTGGAACACTTACTTAACTTTATTATTATTATTATTAATTTTTTTTTTTTGGAAAGCCTCTAAACTCCCCCAAACAATTACTTTTTGAACCATTCATGAATGCAAGCAGAAAACATGCGAAAATAATACTTACGCCCTGTTAAACCAAATAAATACATGCTGCCATGAATAATTTCCATATACCAATTTAATGATAATTGCATGGTAATTTCATTGTATGCTTCAAATTGAGTAGTATAATATTATGCCAAGGATATGCTACAATAGCAAAACAATAGTCTTTATTCAGACATTCTACGTAGATAAATATTTTATACGCTCACACAAATGTATGAATGATTAGCAGAAACGTGTGAAACATATGCTAATTTTACTTCTACATCTGGCGTTAATTACAGACAGAGGGCGGAGGATGGCTGGAAGGAGGATTCAACAGAGTCTCTTAGATAATGAATCCTACCATGCATGGAAACAAGATATTATACTAAACCATCATGGATTTTTTGTGTAAATCTGTCACATTTCGCAGCCATTGTCCTCGCCGTTTTCCACTTTGCTATTTACTGCTTGTCATCACTCATGACGAATCCTGTGTCCACCAAAGTGATATCTCAATCGAGACATTTCCATATCTTTTTGTCTTAAAATCCTCAGACGTCTTTCCGAACAACAATGCTTCTTTCCTTCAAGATTTTTTTTCTTTTGTCTGTTTTAACCCTCCTTTCTGCATGACCCACTGCATGCTCTCCATGTCAGTCCCAGCTGTTACTACAAACTACTTGGAGATCTTACAAGCTCACTAATTTCGCTCTTAAAATCCCACTGTTCGCTGTGAACCACAATCTGACCTATAGCAGTAGGCTCATTTGTCTTTGCCTAAAAAATCTGGCTAAACTATATGACATACAACCTATATAATAATATATAAATAAATGCATGCATGATCAAACATTGTAGTTATAGTGCGTGGTGCTCTCACGGCGCTAGTAAAGGTATGTAACCCAGCTGTATTCCTTTGCCTTACAGCTCCATTGTCCACCACATAGGACCCTTGGGGCTAATTATTACAATTTACTGTGCTTTTTGTTATTCAATAGAGATCCATGATATTATTTACTAATTTGCTTGCTCCCTGATGTGGAGAGCTTAAATGGTTGCATTATTTTTTTTTGCAAATGTATCCACTTTTCCACTTAGTAGTTTCTTTAAAAGAACATATCAAACTTTACTTGAATTTTTAATTATTGTGAATAGTAATGAGATTTTTTTAAACCACACCCTCCTCAGCTGTTCTATCTCTTTGACATGTCACTGAATAATTAGCTTACATAATCACTATTGGAATTTAAGCCCCTTCATGACATTTTCCACGATCTTCACCAATATTTAGACTCGTCTCTTTGCTTTGGTTGACCTCGTTCCTTGCATTTTCTGCTCTTTCTGGTTCTTCCTTTCTGTGGGATTGGTATGGGATGAAATCTACAATTGACTTGTACCTCTTCATCTGTTGTTTCCTGCCATCATCCTCCTCTCTTCTTCTGGCCATGCTGCATGGCCTCTCATCCCATCCCCCCGCTACACACTCTGTTATGATCCCTGTATTCTATGATCCCATGCTCCTTTCCCCCGCCTCACTAGACCAGCTCTATGAATCAGCCACAGGGAGAGACGGAAACGATTCTGTGGTTGTGGTACATTTTATGACTGGAAAGGCATGTTCAGTAGGGCACATATTTAGTGTAAAGATCAGTGTAGACTTTGATTTTGTTTTGGTTCCACACACTGGCTTCGTTCTGTAAAAACATACATTTTGCATGTGGTGGGTGAAGTGTAAGAATTAAGGGTTTAAATAACTTTGCCAAGTTAGTTGGTAGTGAGATATATATATATATATATATATATATATATATGTGTGTGTGTGTGTGTGTGTGTGTTCACCCCTAAAAAATACAGTTCAGGAATGGCAAATGTAACATTTAATATATGCAAGGATTCATATATTTTTGTTAGGCTGTTATTTTTTGTATTATATTTGGACAAATATTTAATTCATTACTTTTGACAGTCACATGAGGCGGCAAAAAAACAAAAAAAGTAAGTATCAAGCATCTAACTGGATAACGAAATGCAAAGTTTCAGTTTGAAGGCTTTTAGAACAATAAAGGCAGACACCATGTAACGTTAATGTTCACAACTTACCTTAGCAAAGTATACTTTAAGAATAAATGGTGCGACCAGATCAAGTATACTGTAGATTTAGTTACAGAGTAGCCTAAACTAGTAGTCGCTAAGCCTCCTAAGTGAATACTATTCATCAACACTAAAGAAAATCTTTAGTAGTGAAGTCTGCTTGAATGTTTGGCAGGTAACCAAGTGGAAGACAGAAGTGTGTTATTTTTTATTTGTTTACTTAACACGTTTCAAGTTGATAGCGTTTCTGCCTAAAATTGTGAATTCGCTTTTCTGAACGTTTTTAGCCAAATAAGCGATACAACGCGCGGGCGTCGACGTTAACCAGACTAATAAAATGATGTCACGCAGGCTGTGCTCTAGCCCCTTCAGTCAGCCTCACTGAACACACAGTGTTCGTCACGAAAGGGGCGGGTCTGGGGTGGATATACGCGTAACTATTGGACATTCCAAATGCCTGTCACTTTCTATCGGCTTTCTATTGGCTACTAGCATGCGGGTTTATCTCTCCATCTCTTACTGCTCTTGTATAAATGCCGCTTACTTTTCTACCATCAACCTCCGCCGGATGTTATAGTTCCTATTATCAATTATTTCCCCCTTAAACTACAGCTCTTAAATCTCGCCTGATCAATGACGAACGATCATTCTGCGCGTCCTGGCCAATCCGCGTTTTTCAACGCGTAGACCTTGTCGAGAAAACTCTTGACTCCTGTGGGCACATGAAACTGGACACCCGAGCGTTTGAGGCCCCTCTTTCCACGCGGAGGAATACACTGTTGCTGCTCACAATGTGGATGGAGGTGGTCAAGATGTCTACTAGAAGAATGAATTCACCTCAATTGTAACAACATAAAGGAAGTCGTGGCGCGGGATTGTTTGGATACAGACCTGCAACATTGTGTTTATGACGTTGGCGTTCTGTAGGAGGATGTCAAAGGAGGAATAACACATTGTTGCGCCTCTCAGCCTTTAATGCGCCGTGCTTCAAATTCTTTCAAGTTTTATGGTTTTTCCCTACGAGATTCAACCTTTCTTTTTTTTACAACTGGATGTAAAACAACTGCTAATCAGAGGTAATTCGTTTTGCCCTTCTATCGAGTTTTACCGGGTTAATAAGTTGAATCGTTTTAGTCTCATATTTACATCAGAGAAGTCACATAATTGCATATTGAAGTTGCATTTAGCAAGTTTTTGGGATGTGTGCTTCTGGAAGTGGGGGATGCAGAGTTTTTTCCCCCTTGCTTAGAGGCTGTGGTGGTGGTGGGAAGTCCTGCCCAGTTTTGTGCTGGTGGTCTTTAACCCAGTTCTATCCTAACAGAAATGACTCCTTTGTCCTTTTATCAAAGTAAGGATTAGTTTTGTTAGAGTTTAAGTGACTAGTCAACAGCGAGCTGTCAGTGCAGATTTAATTTGCGAATTACCAATGGATGAAAGTTACTTTTAATTTGGCAGACTTGTTAAAATGAATCATTTCCTACTGAACTTAAGCGCTGTAGCGTGTTGCATCCAGGCTTGCTTTTTCACCAAAGCTTTGGTTAGTTCAGTTACTTCGGTGAATATATATATTTTTTTGGCAGGAAATTCCTCGCCCCCCCACCCCCACTCGCCTTCATCAAATCGCGAGTCTCTTGAGGAAAAGTTGACATTTTGTCGCGGTACTTTTATTAACTTTAGCCTAATCCCAAGCCAAGCTTCTACATTTATCTCACAACGCATGAATAATTGAGAATTATCGGCCCGACGGCTGCTTAATATTGATAATAATGCCGTTCTTATCAAAAGTACGCGCGCGCGATCGATGTGGCCTATTGGTTTTCGAAATGGTTAGCAATCGGAATACAATAAGTTTACAACTGAGTATAAATATTGACATTATTCATGTCTGGGCGAAGCTTAGCCCTATGCACAAAAGAAGGGACGTGACTAAACTCTAGTTTAAACGGGTTTGCACATTCAGTAACGGAGATGGGGTTTAAAAGCTAATGCATTTTACGCTTTTTTTAATTCATAGCGTAGATTTAGTTTGGGTAGCCTACATAAATTGGTGGTTAGTGGTAACACTGTTGCGCTCTCTTACAATTAACCACCAATGGCTTCAGTGATACAGACCTAAAGATGCAATTTTCCCCTTTTGTTTAACTACGAAATACGTTTTAAATGTGTGTTTTGTTTTTAGTGTCACCTTACTCCTTTCCCTTTATATCCTGTGTGTGATAGGAAGCTGTGCAGTTAGAGATGGAAATCGTAAGGAATTTAGCGATTCTGCTTCGGTTTTTCTCATAGTGGTTTCTTGACGACATTAATGATGTTGATATGGCATAATAATCAATAAAAAAAAGCCCTGAGCGGCTTGTTGGCAAATTATGCGACCGTATCAGCTTTCAGCAGAGCCGACGTAACAAATCATAAATGCATGTAGCTACATCTCTAGCATAGGTGTCTTTTTACAGACCTTTAGAGCTAGCATAATGCATCATAAAACTGGCCCTAATTTTAATGCGAATAGTGAACAAACAAAAAGGTGGTTACCTGTTTCATTAATCATTTTATATAATATAACATGATGTGTAGGCCTGTCTCGTTTGCACGTTGTCGTAAGAACAATCAGTCAGTAATTTTGCTTATGCAAGTAGTTAATTAAACTTAAATCAGACTAAACTAAACAAATAACTTTGGGGTTCAGTAAGTGAGGTACATTTATTCATTAACAGCTTAGTATTGTAGATCCACTATACAGACTCGGTTCATAAGATTCGTTCGTTCGCAATCGGAATTGCACCAGTGGCGCTGTATTATTATTTTTTTGAATCGCTTAAAAGAATCGACTCATAAGAGTCACTCGTTCAGGAATCGGATTGGACTGGTCTTCGTTTAAATTGAGCGTATGAAATACTGTCAGATTCCAGCGATCTGCATGATTAAAAACTGCTAAATGAATTGTAGATAATAAAACAAATTGGATAGTTATTTTTTTCTAAAATAAAAAAGAACCTGTTCTTGATTCCCATAAGGCCTTCACCCTTAATCTTCAGCCAGGGCTGTTCATACCAGTTAAAATCTTACTGTGTTTACTCGGATCTGAAACTTTTGTCACATTTTACGTGGGAATATGCCAAAATACCGAGTACAGTATATTTTTTACTTGTGGTTTGGCTTTGTTTTGGCTGGCAAAGACTTGAGGGGAATTCGGGCCCCTGCCTTTTTACTAAGGGGCCGATTTCTACATGTTGTCATTTAGTTGTTTTTGTTTGGTAGTCGAGAAAGCAGTGTGAATAAAATGTACTTGCAAGGTGTAAAAACACTTTTATTTGAGCTATTTGGCTTGTAATAGTGTTATAATCAGACAGCTGAAGGGAAACTAAGGGTTAATAAGCAGGACCGCTAAAGCACACCACCTGTTGGCATGCAATAGCATACAGGACCCCCTTAAGATGTTCCAGACACACACACACAAAAAAAAAATATATTTATATATATTTATTTATCTGTATATTGTATTTTAGTAAAAAAAAAAAAAAACAAGTTAAAATATTTACTGCATTCGGAAGTTGTTTAAATTTCCCTCCTTTAGTTTGCCGGTCTCCTTTCATGCAAATGAACTGGCCAGATAACTATAAATCATACACAGGATAGAGATGTACAATAAGTTAAGGGCGTTAATTTGCATATTCCATGTGCTGATATCATGGCTTCATGGAAACTTGTTGACTTGTGATTGCATTCAGTTTCATTAGTCTGCTGAGGTTGCATAACACAACAATATTAATACGATTGACGGGCATTATAGAAGTAAACAAACCGAATAAAACCCTGTAATGCTTTTTTGGGCCAGTTCATTGTCACACCAGGCTGATTGTAGTGTGTAAAACGTACAGGATGTCCTCGGCCAAATGAATTATCAAAGCAAGTTTTAGATTTAAAATGAAAATCTTGGACGGAGATAATGACTTGGCACCGGCATTCCATGCAGACTCCTGAAGCAATGCATAGTTAGTTAATTAAAAGTGTGGTCCCATTTTTCATTTGAGACATGGAAATGCTGCTAATGTACTCTTAGGAGATGTGTGTATTATTAGTACAATACACTCTCGCTTTTATTTACTATTCGAGATGCACTTCATCACTGCTTTTCTCATTCATCTGGTCTTTAGATAGCTCACCCCAGCTGTCTCTCTCTGGTTTTCTTCTGCAGGGTGCTTTAAAGACCGAGGGGTATGAACGAGGCGCACCAGAGAATGGCTACAGTGGGAACAGATAAGGAACTCAGTGACCTGTTGGATTTCAGTGCAGTAAGGAAGAGACTATGGAGTCTTTGTTACTCATCTAGACAAAAACTCTCTCTCGTAAAGAACCGCTTTACGATTCCTTGTTCGCTTCAACAAAATCTGACCTTGTAGTCAGAGGATAGACGTTTTCGAATAGATCGAATCTCACGTCACAATGCCTGCTGTGTTGTTGGTGGCTATAAACATCATACCGAATCTTTAAATCACGTGCAGTCTTAGAAGTGCATGTTGCCATTTGAAACATCTCCAGCATAATACCCATTTATTGTTCTCATTTCACCTGTTGTTAAAATGTGATTATTCTTGGCGGTCATGCTTTCCTAAATAGCATTAAAAAATATACGGCGAATCTAAAAATGTTAATCGCTTGATTCATTGAATGGCTCGACCATGCTTCATTTATCGGATTGGAAAACCGCCATCCACTGAAGCAGTGAATCAATTAAGACAAATACATTGACGATCAGACGTGCCAGATCAAATGCGTTATGATCTCACATCTAATTACAAATTGTTGATGGTTTAGTGACTTTCCTGCTTTGAAGCTTTTAATAAAACGGGAGCTTATGCTTTCTCGTGGTGTTAAAGGTGGTTTGCATTGTGAAAAATGTCTACCACACCAGAAAGTCCCTCTCATGCACCATGCAAGGCTAGCACTGTTGCTGCTTACGGGTTTCTCTTTGCACTTCAAAAACGAAGAGGCATCATCCATTCATGTAAACGGATCCTCTTCAGCCCTTTCCGCGAAACTCTGAATTCTTTGTAGTATTAGACAAGATGCACCTTCAAAGAGCCGCACTACTTTGTGCGAAAGGGTTTCTTTCAGATTGAACCGTGGGTTATATGTGGCAAAGTTAGCTTAGCTTGACGTCACATAGCGTAAATCCCCAATAATGCTGAAAAATCGAATTCTTGTTGTGAGTTTGTTTGTAATATGCGACTATGCTAAAACGACTCGTTTTTTCTGCCTTAGATGTTTGCACCTCCTGTGGCCAATGGGAAGAACAGGCCTACCACACTTGCTAGCAGTCAATTTAGTGGTTCAGGTAAGTCTTGGCGCATGCTTTTTTTCCCCCCGCTATACTCGAATGCGCTATATTTGTGCATTTTAAAAGCGGCGTGGCAGTGGAGATGTTTGGGCCGGTTGCTAAGTGCTCGTTTCTGTTAACAGAAGAAAAGGACATGCTTCTTCTTGTTTTCCTAAACCCCCTCTTTTATGAATTCAACGTAGTATATCCAGAGTCAAAGCTCGGGGCAGTTCGGATCTCTTTGAACTGGTTGTTCAGTTCAAGCACAAATTGCACAAACTTGTACACCGTAAAAACTTTGTTAGGTCAAGAGGAGTGACTGATCGGTTGCTTTGTTGTTTACAATCACGTTTTTTATCCAGAACATTTTAGCTGCCCGAAGCATCTCACTGCCTTTTGTTTTTGGATGCGTGTCGTTTATTACTTTTTAACCAGTTGCACGTCACATTGACAAAAGTGTTATTTTTGCCACCATTGTTGGCTTGTGTTGCTCCAGTTCAGATTGTTTCAGAAGCTGTCAAAGGCAGCTTTCTCTTTCAGTCAGTCTGTCTGTCTGTCTACCAATCGACACTCCAAACATTACCCTTGAAAAAGAACAATCTGAGAACAAAGACTTAAATAAAGGCCTTGCGGTCTCCAAACGATTCCCCCACCCCACCGCGTAAAACATCCCCCCCCCCCCACCTTCCCCACTCACACAAGAAAACACTTTCTCCCCCTGCCAACTGACAGGAAATGGACCCTCTCTGAAACAAAGCTCTCTCATACCTCCCACCACCCCGCAGGAGGCCCGCATGAAAACAGCAAAAGAAACACTGTGAAAGATCACCAGCTCCACTCTCGGTCTGTGGCGGCCTAAAGTGCCAATTACATAGCAGGGCCAAGCTAATGTCTCAGTTTGAGATACCGAGGTGACCCAGACTCTTAAATCTGTCACTTGTGAGATGCTTCTAGAAGGTCTCCACATCAGTCAATATTAAGCCTCAACAGGATATGACACGTTCTTCAATTCGCCATTGAGAAACGCGGGTCCAAGTGACAATTCCTCCGCGTTATTCATTTAAACTCTTAACGGAATTTTGGGGTCGGTACATCATAAGCTCTGTCGGCACAGTTTGTGAACATGTTTTGAATTACAGAGTCTGAAATTCTTGACTGAATTTTTCGCACGTTAAAATAGAAGTATGATCGAATGTTGTGTTAATCACATTTACACACTTCCTCAGAAACTTTGGCCCATCATTAAAAAAAAAATTCAAAATCGGATCTGGTTTCAGGTTTCGGATCTGGAATTAAATTAGATTATTATTTTTTTTTTCGATTGGAGAGGATGACAATTTTGGACTCATCTTAATTTTTAAGATGCCAGTGCTTATCCTTAAACTTTTTTTTGTGCTGTAAAGTTGTCCGTTTTTTGTTGAGACCACTGTTCCACCCACTTTTAGTTTGAAATCATCTGTGCAAAAAGTCCTTGTTTTGCAAGCTTCTTATTATGATGTGTCTCCAATTAGGACCTAGCTTCAAAACCTTGTACTTCAACATTTATTGCATTGCCCTGTCCTTTCCGATTTTATTTTCCTTTTTAAAGAATTAAAGGACAAAGGACATTTTATTTCCTGTGGTAACATGTCACAAACGCTGTCGATTAGAGCTTGACATTTACTGAACCCAGAGCATTCCTTAAAGATCACAGAAAAGGATTCCAAATGAACAAAAGCTGTGATCTAATGTTTTTCAGCTTTAAACTTCTGACTGTCCTCTGCTATTCAGTCAGAAGATCCCCAAAGTAAGGACTTGTTTAGAGGAAGCAGTGGCCTTCAGAAGTGCATCTGTTCCTCAAGACAAAAGTGCTCGGAAGGGTGCTAATTGCATTAAGCCGTCTCCTCCCCCTCCTTGGGCATAGCCTTGGTGTTTGCGGGAATTTAACTTTTTTCTTTTGCATGGAAGGACTTCTCCAGGCGTCCTCTCGCTCACCTCCACAGCTGCCCAACACGTCACCCGCTGAGGACAGCGTTAGGACAGGACAGAGTCCATTTCCCCCCAGGTCACACCCCTAAGATGCGAGCGCACACACACACCTCAAGCCGTTATTGCCTCACTTTTGATATCTGCTGTGATCTGAACCAAATAATGGCACGCTGTGCAATTGATGTATTTGTAGGAGTGTATAAAGGAAATGATCTTTCCTCAACGCAGGAAATGGAATCGCTTCCTGCTTGACTGGATGTCAGATTTGTCTTTGTAGAATTGCATTTTGCAAATAAGTGGCCAATAACTCAAAATAGAAATCGCATTGCAACCTCACAAAAAGAAATATTATATATCCAAAAGCAAATTTGCTCAGAAAAAGCATTGGTTTATTTTGCTAATGCGGTAATTCATTTGTAACCGTCTTGACAAATCCAATCCAAAACCACTCGCCTTGTTAAACGTCTTATATGGTTTTTCTGAATCTGTGTCTCTGCCACTTCATTTTCCCCACATAAGACGATTCTGCCAGGGAGATTCTTTCACTCACTCAGTCAGTGCCCACTTCATTTCCCATGCTGCCTGCGTGGGCTCCATAGATCACGGCTGTCAGCGTGGATGTCGCTATTTGCTCTGCTTTGTTAGCTTCATCACTCATGCTCAGCCTTCAGTGGCCGCTCTGGCTGAGACCCCCTCTTCTCTCACACATTTTTAATTAGACCTCGAAAAAAAAAAAAATCAAAAGGCGAATATGAATATTCATAGACCAACTGCATTAATATGCACAATTATGCAAATCAGCATGCAATTAAGCCATGTGTCTTTGGAGAGCTTTGCATTAAGGCATAAGACAGGAGGCAGAGGGGAATGCTTTATGAGGAATTTCTGCTCCAGTACACTTTTCGAATATCCATTTTTCTACATTATAAAGCGTATTGGAGAACCTTTTAACACTCCGTATCCTGTAGGTCTTGTAGTGAGACCTGTGTCGTCCCTGTGGGTCTCCACTCCCAAATGTACAATGATGCTAATTTCGCAATTCTTTGATCAGCCTGTTTTTGTTCTGCTTGCCGTGATATTCCTCCCCCCAACTTGTCTTAATGAGATCCAGTGACTGAATGAATGCTCCCTTTATGGTCAGTGATGTCGAGGCTTGCTGAATGACATGGATATTAGCGTGGTGTGATGGTTTTGGATGAGATCCAGAGGCTGTCTGACAAGCACAGAGCCAGCCACCAAACGTCCAATGGCCTTAATGCATGAAAGCCGAATGAAAAAGGATCTTGATGTGAAGGTTTAGTGCTTGCCTAAATATTGGGCTGAGAGTTTGCGATCGATTTGTTTTGTAGGTATGGAAGAACGCAGTAGTCCCTGGGCTGCTGGAGAACAGAACAGTCCTTCTTTTAACCAGGTACAGGTAGACCCAATGACTTGTTCCTCGCCTAAAGGTGTTGTTGGGACATGTTTTATAGTTTTGACCTGCTTCTGTCTTGGGTTTTTCCAGAGTTATGGAGAGGGCTCACACTTCAACGAACATGATGGACTATCTTCTCCATTTCTCGGTACGGGAATTAGTGGTGAGTTTTACCAGCTTCTGGTTGATTTATCTCAAAGCTGCCAATGTGGTGTCGTGACTTTCATTTCTTCCAATAATTGTGACATTTGGACTTTATTTAAAAAGTGCTGAGTTTGATTGATAGGTTCACTCCTATTTCATGTGTAATTTGCAGGCAAGAATGAAAGGGGTCCTTACTCTTCCTTTGGGGGCCAGGTAAGTTGAATCGATTCTTGAGCAACACATGAAAGTGCTTTTAAAGTACTTAAATCCGCCATTTTGTTGTCCCCTATAGCCAGGGTTCCTGCCCTCAGACATCGCCATGCCTTCTGCAGATGCCATGTCTCCATCCGGACTGAAGTCTGGCTCACAGTTTTACCAATCATACACCACCAACCCCCGGAGACGCCCCTCAGAGGGAAGCATGGGTAAATAACTTGCAACATTTACTAGACATGCATCAGATGGCGCTTTTCCAACGCATAGTACGGTACGGCACGGTTCAGTACAGCTCACTTTTGGGGGGGGGGTTTGCACTGGGAACAGTACCTGGTACCTGGTCCTTTTTTTAGTACCACCTCAGCCGAGGTTCCAAGCGAGCCGTACCGTTA
>JAUCMU010000047.1:8062213-8082760 GCA_032275025.1 Enteromius treurensis | reverse complement strand
ACGACACACAGCGTCTCCAGAACATGGCGCCTGCAGCAACACTACAGACAGAATAATAGCTCCGCCTTCTTTCTTTGAGAAAACATTTTGGTGGTGTTTGAAAATAAACCCACTCTGTGTCAGTGAAAAGCTTTTACAGGTTTCGAACAACATGGGGGTAAGTGGTTAATAAAAATTTTATTTTGAGGTGAAATAACCCTTAAACAGACATTCATTCATTCATTAATGCATTTATTTATTTGAGAAAATGTTTTTTTTACAAAGAAAAAAAACAACAAAAAAAAGTTTTTTTTTCTTTTAATAAAACAAACAAACAAAAACATCAATGTATTAATACCCTTGTGATTCAGGGCTCCTGTAATTAACTATATGTCTTTTTCAAGATTAGAAATGTGCTTGTTTGTCACAATTCATGATTACATATTTAAATGAAAATAGGATTTATAATTATGTTTTACATGCATATATATATATATATATATATATATAGGGTTCCTTCATTTTGTTGAAAAATAGCTGATTCCTGACATGTGTTTTAGTAGTGTGGAAGCATCAGAGCTGAGCAGGGAACTAATCAGTCCATCATCTGAAAGATGAAGCTAATAAGCATGTCTCCATTTAATCAACTGAATGCACAGATCCTCACAAAGCTTCACATATGGTGGAGGAAAAGTCAGGAATATTATCTATAATATGATTACACAGCATTCTAATTGGATTAGCACATTCATTTAACTTCAATTAATCTTAATGCAGCATACAACCAATTTAAATAATGAAATTTTTGCACATCAAAAAAGCCAGAAAATAAAAAACAGACACCAGCATGCCAGTAAAAGTTCAGTTTTAGTGTAAACATTCAGGGAAAAAATACTTTATTAATTAAAAGGGGCTCATCCTTCATACATGTGTAGGAAGTGATAGAAGTGGTTATGAAGGAGTGACCTTGTTGCTCCTGCTGACAGATGATATTGTGGTCTCTTCTTCTGATTCTGACGGCTCCGCTCCCCATGGGTTTCTGCCACAGAGTAGGAACGGCACAGCATACTCTCTGAACTGATACAGAAAAAGTGTTTTGGTTCATATCAATCAATCATTGATTGGTTTATTGCAATACTGAGTATGGCTTTGATGAATCCACTATTCTTATGGTGAATAGTGTAATTGATTTCCAAAAACCCGAATTCAGATTGCAAGCAATGTAACATTGTCATGTTTCACACAAATATTTGCTATTTAATAATCATGCAAATATTTTTGACACAAGATAACTGGTGTTGGTCCCGGGGTCACGTGCACATTTTATCTGATGTGCTCAGTTCAGCTCATGAACCTCTCTCTCTTAATGATCAGAAAGAAAATATGCAGTGTTATGTTTCCTCAAACAGGACTGAATCCACCATTCTAGAAGGTTCCTGACTTACCTGTCTGTTCATAAATATGTAGATTATGGGATTGAAAACTGTGCTGCTTTTGGCCAGATACATTGGAACGGTGGCAATCACTGGGTCAATGTAAAGGTTGGGGTCTACGATCACAGACAGTGCAAATGCAGCGTAGGGCAGCCATGTGAGAAGGAAGGCCATCACCATGACAACCACCATACAGGCCACCTGGGTCTCTGCCCTGGCAGTGCTTCCTCCCTCTGACATTTTCAGTTTAGTCACCTGTAGATAAAACAAACATGCCAACCTCCTGAATCCAAAGACAACAGTTAAAAATCGAAAGTTTCGGCTTTTGATTTCATTGTGAAAATCCCAAACCATTGTTAATGCAGATAAGGTAATTAATAAAAACATAATACAGTCACACTTTAGTTTAGGGAATAGTTCTCAGTATTGATTGTGAACTTTGCTTCAGTAGACTCCTAGTTACTGTTCATTAACTGTACATAAAATACTGTAGATGTTAAGTTTTGGTACAAGGTTGGATTAAGGGATCTAAAATATAGCCATGCAGTAAAATACATTAAAATGTGCTTTATAGGTAATAAAAATCAGTCAATATGCTAGCAATATGCATGCTAATTAAGCAACTAATTACTAGTGATATTAATTAACTATCCCTAATCCCATAAAGTCACAATTTCAGATAGAGGCAAGTACAGGAATGTAAACTGACAAATACTTCTTCTACTACTGCTCTATCAGCATGACATGTTCCCCAGTCCTTTCCTGTGAAGGAAAGGAGTTTCCTACCTGTCTAAGTGTCCACAGGAGGCGAGTGTAGGAGATGACAATGACAGAGAAAGGCAGTGCAAAGCACAGAATAAAGTAACACATGATGTAGGAAACGTTGGCCAAATTTCTGCTGTACCAGTCTGGTGCACAAGATGTTTGCACACCCTCCAGTTCATAGCTACCCCATCCAAAAAGTGGTGGAGTGTTCCACAGGAACGACCAGACCCAGGACATGACCACTCCTGCAACTGCATGTTTCATCTGGAAGGTGACTAAACCCACTGGTCTGCAGACCACCACGCATCGTTCAACTGCAATTATCGCAACTGAACACAGACCAGCGATACCTGTTTTTTAATAGAAAAATGGATCTCAAGTATATTCTGATCATAAACATAGACAGCAGGAGAAAACAAAATATACAATTGCCAATGTCAATAATAATATCCATCCAACTAGGTGAGTATGATTTCACCAACTACAAGATGTTCTTGGATCAACATCCTTGTTGATCCTGGAACAACATTCTAATCAACCAATCATTTTTCAGGAAAAATCTGTTTTAGGCTTATGGTCAGGGTTGGGTGCTTCTACACCCTTGTTATTCAGCTATAATTTCCTACTGATTTTAGGCATACATTTTGGGTAGGGGTAGGTTTAAGGTTAGGGATTGGGATAAGTCAAAATTTCAAGACAGTAACGTTGATCCAGGATCATGTCTTACTTGGCTAAATCACTGTGACCATCTAACTATTTTACCATCTATAATCTTCATGCATAGTCAATCAAATTCAATAGACATAGATAATAAAAGGTTCAAAATAGATACTCACCAAAAAAGGCCACGGCAAAACCTTCTAGCACACATCCCACCCTGCCCAAGCTGAAGTACCCCATGGCATTGGTGACCATGGTTGGTAAACCACCAAATGTTGCACAACCAAGATCAGCCACAGCTAGGTTGACCAGGGCAAGGTTCAGGGGCTGCCGTAGCTGCCTGTGCTTCAAAGTCACCACAATTACAGTCATGTTCAACATGATGCCGAAAAATGAGAAAAACCCAATAATAACTGCCAGAATAGTGTAGCCCATCCTTGGCATGATGGTATCATTCACTGCACTGATGGGAATAGTGTGCTCTGATGTGATAATGGCCATCTTACTTTTCTCCATTTTGAACCGAACTTTATACAAGTAGAGAACACTGGCACAGACACTGATAGCTTTAGACAGAGATGTAAACAGTCTCTGTCTGAGGAGGGTTGCAAAGGATCTTCCCTTTTTATGCCTGAATATGGCCTGCTGGCTTACAGGGAAAATCCTTAGATCCGGATTGTGAATGGAATAATTCTGTCAGATTATGCTCATGGAGGTCTATGATGGCACTCAGCTTGATTGCAGAATCAAACCATCTTCCTGTCTTCTTGACAGATGAGGTCACAGTTAAAGACATTTCACAGAACTTAATTTCCAAGTATAAAGAGCCTTGCACTAGAATAAAAGCAATTTAACCCTTCTTTCATACAAACAAAAACAATGGGTAAACTACGCCTATGGAAAGGCCTGCAGGGGCCAAATCCAGACTAGTTCACCTGCCTTCTAAATAGCAACCGGCTTCACTTTTAGAAACAGGTGATTCTGTCCCCCGCAGTTTTTTTGACCTAGCGCCAATATTTCCGCCCGTATTCTCTGATTTGTTCATTAGATTTGAGGAAACTAATGTTTAGCCAATCACAGCGCGAATCTCTTTGGCGTCTGCCATGAGCTTCAAATCTTGTTGCTCTTGTGAATTTTCGTTCGTTCACCCTCTTGGCTGTCTGGGGTAAAATGCACCCTAGAAAAAAGCAGAGGACTATTACATCCTTTTTTCAAACACACAATGTGAGTATGTGTTACAGAAAGTTGCGATGACACAAATCATACGTTACCATGTTATGATTTAATGTCGAAAGACAACAGAACCTGTTCTGTGTACCTCATCACGTTGCGCTAAATTCAGTGAGTGTTCAAAGCTTTAGTGAACCGAATATCATTAAAAATATTTTTGGATTACTTGTAACCGCGGGTGACCGCGGGCACCTGCTCATTTCGGGGCAACCCGCACATCACTGCTAGGTGCATGAAATTACAATGCTTTAGAGATACACCAGCTTTTTACTTAAGAAAATGCAAGAATACCACACAAGCATATCACATTAAAGAGCAGTAAGATCAGGCTAGTTTATACAGCTTAAAAATATTAACTACAGCTACTACTCAAATTAGTTATAGTGTTGCTTTTATGCACTATACCAGGGGTGTCAAACTCATTTTAGGTTGAGAGCCGGATCGGAGAAAATGTCCCCTTGTGCGGGCCGAATTATTTTTTGTTAAACCCTGACACCTTTGAAATCCTTCGCTCACAATTACAGTAATATTAACCATAATCTACAATATAAATTACAAAAATCTAGAACACTTAAGATTATGGTTATTTGAGGGGTGTGCAATATTGACGCATAATTTATTAATTATTATTTTTATAGTGATAATTACCATACTTTTCACTTTTTTTTTAAAGAAAGAACTTTAGTTATTGTCATGGATAAATAAAGTCATCATTAGGTAGCAGTAAATGCCCTTCTATATGAGTGATCCATTGACTGATGGGTTAAAAATAGATTCAAAAACAGCTTATTCGTTAAATATTTGTTGAGAAACAGCCAGTGATTGCCTTCATGAATGGGCCAGTGCTGCTCGGAAACGCACAACCGGTTGGCTTTGTTAAAACATTTTTTCTCGCCGAATCAGTGATAAACAGACAGCATTGTGACGACAGTGTAATGCACTTAATACTAGCTTAATAATAAACTTCTGTTTGTTGAGCTGTTGTATAAAACCAATTAATTTGCGATCGTGCTGACATTCTAGTTATGGTTAGATATCTATCTATATGTTACCTAACTATCAAGTTGTTTTATGAACGTTCGCACATAAAACAACAGTTAGGATATTACTACATGATAAATATTGCACACCCCTCGCTCATTTACTCTCTCCATACGAAGCTGTCCAATGCGTCGCAGTGTAGTTTAATATTGTACAAATAAGATGTGACTAAACATACCTGTCTGCGTTGAGATCTCAGATTCTTTCTTTTAATTTAGCCTTAAATTTTTTTGACTTCCGGGTCAGAATTCCTCTTTTGAACATGTTTAAAATCACTAGTAACTTGCCACACACTCGTCAGTTACAAAGCAGCTGTCATATTTTCACCATGCTGCTCACGATTTGGGCGATTTGATTTAAACTGCGCGTGTGGTGTTGACTGCCGCCCTGAGGCATAACATCAACGTAAATAAATGAGCAATTTGTTTCGCTTTAAATTAAAAACAAAATATTGCATTTAATTTTCTAAATTATGTATTATTAATATTATTTTCAAATCGTCCTGCGGGCCGGATTAGACGCCCCTGTGGGCCGTATGTTTGACACCCCTGGTTTAAAGGAATACTCCACCCCAAAATAAACACTTGCTAATAAAATGAACTCATTTGATGATATTTGTCATCCCTTAAAGGAGTGGGCCCTGGCTGCACAGATAAGACCCTGTTGTCAGCTATTGCCAGTGCTCTTCACACCAGTGCGGCTCCCATCACTGGCCAGCTGTCGGCCGCTGTGGAGAAGAACCCCGGCGTGTGGCTCAACACAGCTCAGCCTCTCTGCAAGGCCTTCATCGTGACAGACGAGGATATCAGGTACTTCAGTCCTCTGAATGAAGCGCTGTATCATTATATGTGTGGGGAAATTCCTGTACAATGACCGTTGAATTTGACGCTCACAGAAAGCAAGAGGAGCTGGTTTACAGCGTGCGAAAGCGACTGGAGGAGGCTTTGATGGCCGACATGTTGGCTCACGTGGAGGAAACGACCAGCGAGGGCGACGCACTCAAACAGGAGGGGAATTGTAATGATGAAAAACAAGAAGTATAGCAAAGGTAAGCAAACATCGGAAGAAGAAATCTGTTGTTTCCTAAAGGAAATAGTCAACAAAATGCCTCTCTTTTTTTTCCCCACAGGGCATTCAAATGTGTTTGAATTAGCTGCACATGACTTTCCCAACACAACCAGACACTTGTTGGCCAACACACCATGTTACCGTGATCTCCCAGCTTCGCTGAATATCCATCCATGTACACCCTTCAGTTGGGATCTCTCGGAGAACTGTTGGCTCGTTTTACTTTTTTGATTTTTCAAACATTTTTCTAAAAGAACGAAATGTTCGAAAAGTTCAGCAGTTGAACTGCCTTCTGCGTTAAATGTTATTTTTGAGAGGAGGTATTTGGATTTGATACAGAGATGTCAATCAAGTCAAGTCCTCTAGTTCTAGTTGGTGCTATACTTTGTCACAGCCGACCTAAACTGATAAGTTGATTATTCTCTGTGACTTAAAAAAATGTTTAAAGCTCTGTCAAAATGAGAAAGGTACATGTTTGTGCAAAAATATTGACCTTCTTTCTTGTTTTCCCAATATTTCACTTAATCAAACTAAGGTGCAAATTTCCAAATGAATTCACTTATTCTCAATGCCACATGTTTTACTGGGGAGGCATTGATACACAGTTACAATGTGTGCAGGTATGGCTTTGTTTTACTTCAAATGTTATGTTTTCAACTCATCTGGTGCTTGTTAAAACTGCCTGTTTGTTTCTTTATAAGCTATTCATACTTGACACTGAATTACATTTCCACAGTCTGAACCTGAACTTCAAATGTGAATGGTGATTCATAAAATGTGACGTGTGATTCATATAAACTGATGTGTAAACATCATCCAGTGATTAGCAACTTAATCAAACGTGTTACGGGGCGAAAACTATGTTTTAAAAAAAATGTGTTTTGTTCACAGCCCACGGCAGCACGCGTTTCTCAAAATAAAATGTTCTTGTGTTGAATATCGAGGCTGTTTCTTTCTTCAGGGATCCTGAGGAGGTTGAACTTGACTGAATGTATTTATTTATGTTTCGTTAGTGCTATCGTTAATGCTCTATCCATTTGTTTTAAGCTGCTTAGAGAGTTTATGGTTCAGATTCAGGGCTGTTTTAAATGTCCCTCTCTAAGCTGGAGGATTAACTGTTAACTTACCGTTACGGTTATGATGCCTAGACCAAAGGGCACGGGGCCAGTCACTCGCTCTGAGACACAAATTAAAAGAACCGCTGAAGTTGTAGTGAGGTCTCCTTTGAGCTGTCAAAGCAGAAAATAACTTTCTGGCCAGATGGCAACCACAGAGCTCTACACAAAGGTAAGTGCGTACTAAGATTTAGTATATATTTGTTTGAATTCCATTGGATGCCATGATAGATAGATAGATAGACAGAGTTTGATTTTGTGGACATGGATAGTTGATAGATAGACGTATAGATAGATAGACATTACTAAATATTGAATTTGATTTTGTTTGGTTTTGGGAGCATAGATAGATTAACATGATAGACTGATAAATATATAGATAGAAACTGACAAACATATAGACAGATATACATACATAGATGGACACTGATAGATAGATAAATATATAGATAGATTAGTATATAGACAGAAAGACATAGATAGACAGGCAAAGTTTGATTTTGTGGACATAGATAGATAGATAGACATTGATAAATATAGAGATTTTGTTTGGTTTTGTGGGCATAGATAAATATATAGATAGATAGATAGATAGATAGACATTGATAAATATTTAGACAGGTATAAATACATAGATAGATAGATAGATAGACATAGATAGATAGCATCGGTAAATATATAGAGAGACTGATAGACATATATAGATAGATAGATAGACACTGATAAATATATAGAGAGACTGATAGACATGTATATATAGATAGATAGATAAGATAGATAGACAGATAGACACTGATAAATATATAGAGAGACAGATAGAGATAAATAGATAGATAGAGTGTTGTTCATGTGCATACGTTTTATTTTCACTGTCAGAGAAGACCGGCTGGTGTTAATGTTTAATGGCACAGTGAGTGTATTTATGCTGATGGAGGAGAAAGAGTGTCACTGGAGTGGGACAGACAATCATTCAGGCACATGAGCCAGTTGTGTAACCGAATCAATTTCCTTGGTATCCATATCTTGAGACATCAGTAGAATGCAATGTCCAGTCTTACGCCTATAAGGCCACCCTCATGCGCAGTTTATCTCCAACACACCTGCAGTTGACTTTCTAGAAGTCCTGAAGATCTGCAACAGTTAGTTTAGGTGCATGAAGCACATGTACCAATAAATTCCTGAGCTGTTTTTGAAATCCAGTTGAATGATGTGCCTGTACACAAGACATTTGAGAGTTTGGGTAATATCGATTAATAAATTTAGC
The DNA here is from genome assembly GCA_032275025.1 of Enteromius treurensis. Lineage (NCBI taxonomy): Eukaryota > Metazoa > Chordata > Actinopteri > Cypriniformes > Cyprinidae > Enteromius > Enteromius treurensis. Next base: position 8,074,205 of record JAUCMU010000047.1, on the reverse strand, counting down.
AAGAGATCAGGATCAAATACAAAAAAAATTGGACTTACCACATACTGTTGATTATGATCAGTGTGAATATAGTTAGTGTTTCTGTTGTCTCTCAGGGGGCATGTGTGTGGGTGCCAGACCCAGAAGCTGTGTGGGTGTCTGCCCAGCTGCTTCAAGACTACCGTCCTGGAGACCAGCACATACGAATCCAACTCACTGATGGCAGAGTACGACACTTACATATGATTCTGATTTAAAACCATGAGCTAATAACTAATCAAACAGCGTTTAAACACTAAATGCTTTTTCAGTCAGTCATTTAGCTGTTTGCGTAATTTTATTGATACAGTTAAATGCTATTTTATTATGTTAAACAAGGAGATGGAGTATCCGGTGTTGCCTCCAGCGGGTCTTCCTCCTCTAGGTAACCCTGATATTTTGGAGGGAGAGAATGACCTCACAGCTCTAACCTTCCTTCACGAGCCAGCAGTACTTCACAACTTGCGTGTGCGCTTTCTCGACTACAGTAGCATTTACACTTACTGCGGTGAGTTATAGATTCAACAGAAAACAGTAGCAGGCTTTTACAGCCATTGGCCAATAAGCTCTATTTTACTGGGTGTAAAGTTCAAAACAGAAATTCAAATAGCATCACTCATTGTTATATTGGCTTGTGTAAAGAATGTTTACCAAGCATTGGGTTTACTGAAATGTAAATTATGCACAGAAAACTATGCCATATTTTCAAAGTAGATTCATTTGTCTTTTAAATGTACATTAACCTTATTTAGACTTTCTCATATTTAATAGGAATTGTGTTAGTGGCGTTAAATCCATATGAACCGTTGCCCATTTATGGAGAGGAAGTGATCGACGCTTACAGCAACCAGGACATGGCTGATATGGAGCCACACATTTTTTCTGTGGCTGAAGAGGCATACCGAACTATGATCAGGTCAAGAACTAGCAAATAACAAGATCAGTTCACTTACAAAATAGAATCGTGGTTTTGGACATGGCAATACCATGGTATTCTGTGAATTACTTGGAGAAACATTCAAATAAAATTTGTATATCAAGTACCACCATATTAACAACACTCTTTTACCAGCACTCTTCCAACACTCTTTATTACTTGAATCTTTATTACATGACTTTAACTAAAACATGGGTTTATAATTACAACAGAGAGGAGAAAAACCAATCCATCATAATCAGTGGAGAGTCAGGCTCAGGTAAAACTGTATCTGCTAAGTTCACCATGCGTTACTTTGCTGTCGTGGGTGGTGCGGCCCAGCAGACCAGTGTGGAGGAGAAAGTGCTGGCATCAAATCCCATCATGGAGGTACTGAAACTTGCTTTCTGACCTTTCTGAAAAAGAAGGAGGAGGCTGTTTGTAACATTTTAATCCCCACAGGCGATTGGTAATGCAAAAACCACCAGAAACGACAACAGCAGTCGTTTTGGCAAGTATATTGAGATAGGATTTGGACGTAAAGGGGATATAATTGGGGCAAACATGAGGACCTACTTGTTGGAGAAATCAAGAGTTGTTTTTCAGGTGCTCGCTCAGTCATATAGTTTTCATATTATCTCATGATTCAGTGACCAAGTTCTGTAATTGAGATGAATTTTGTTTGTTGACAGGCAGCTCAAGAGAGAAACTACCACATCTTCTACCAGCTTTGTGCTTCCAGGGATTTGCCAGAGCTGAGGACACTTAAACTTGGTAAAGAATAAACCCATGCCCTGAAAACATGTTTATTTGTGTTGGACGGTTTTGTTAGGTTACACTATGCGCTACTGCATCTCACTAGATTCTGCAGAGAACTTTCATTACACCAGCCAAGGACAAGATGTGCACATTTCTGGCACAGATGATGTGGTTGAGCTAGAGCGGACAAGAAATGCCTTTACTATTCTAGGTAAGCTAAAAAACACCCATATATTCCTCCAATATGACACACAACATGACACTTTTTTTTTGTGCAAAACTTCACCCCCGCAGGAGTGCAACCTGACCAGCAGATGGAGATATTTCGTATAATGGCAGCTATTCTTCATCTGGGGAATATTAACATACAAGCCAGCGGTCGTGGTGGGGACCGTAGCTACATTGATGTACAAGCACCATTTCCTATTATTTTGCACATTTCTGAGTTAGATTTCATGTCTGTATAGATGAAGAACAGGAGCAGTGCTAATTTGTTTACAAGTAGCATGTGCTAACATGGACATCATTTCTTATTTATCATGCTGGCAGGCCAATGACCGTTCCTTGGCCATCTTTGCCAAACTTTTAGGGGTGGAAGGTGCTCAGATGGCTCAATGGCTATGCCACAGGCGACTGGCAGTGGGTGGGGAAATGCTTGTGAAGCCCATGACAGGTCAGCAGGCAAATGAAGCGAGGGATGCTCTGGCTAAAAATGTGTATGAGCAACTGTTCTCTTGGACAGTGCAGAGGCTCAACTCATCCTTAAGAGCGCACCGGGAGCAGCCCAAATCTTTTACAGGAGTTCTTGATATCTATGGGTAAGAGTTATTTTGTATGTAACGACAGAAAAATGTAAATGTAGGATTGCTTGGTTAGTCTTTTTTGTTTGATCATTTATAGGTTCGAGACTTTTGACAGGAATAGTTTTGAGCAATTCTGTATTAACTACGCAAACGAGAAGCTCCAACAGCAGTTCAACAGGGTAAGTTTACCAATATTAGGACTTGCTATACGTAGGAATCTAACATCCTTGAAGGGTTGCTCCACCATAGTAAGGTGGCCATACATGTTTTGAAAAATGTCCTGGGCAAAACTAAGCCAAAACCTCGACATTTCTGGCAATTTAGAAATCCTGGCCAGGACATTTCTTGGAAAAAGAGGTCACCCTACAACCTAGTGTACGTTGTACAAGTGCCACTACTTGGTTACACCGAGCCTTTCAGACTTATCATTAGCTGACTTGTTGACCCAACTTTTATCTTTCTGCTTTTTTAAGTATTTGGTTTATGCTTTTTGTCCTTGTCAGCACGTGTTTCAACTAGAGCAGGAGGAATATCTGCGAGAGGAACTTCCCTGGAACCGTATTGAGTTTAGTGATAACCAGCCATGCATTGCCCTCATCGAAGGCCAGCTGGGCCTACTTGATCTTCTGGATGAAGAGTGCAGAGTGAGGAATCAACACGTTGTAATCCATGCTGTAGTCCTTCTTATCATTACATCAAAGTGTGCAACCCAATACTGCTTTGTTCTAGATGCCTAAAGGCTCAGATGAGAACTGGGCTCGGAAGCTTTACGACCAGCACCTGGACCACAGCCCTCACTTTCGTAAACCACGCATGTCCAACTCTGCCTTCATCATTTTGCATTTTGCTGATATGGTCAGAAAACATCAATTAAACAATTGATGGCACCAAACCTTTCAATGTTTGTGATCTAAGTTCTGGCTTTTAAAATTAGGTCCAGTATGAGTGTGATGGCTTTTTAGACAAGAACCGAGACACTGTATTTGAGGAGCCCATCAATATACTGAGAGCTAGCCAGGTATTGTTTGTATAGTTCAAGAAAAATTTGGCTTTGTACTCACTCTGCCTCCTCACGACTGTTTGTACCTATCACAGTCAGAACTGGTTGCTGAGTTGTTTCAGAAGGAGTCAGCAGCTGGATCCCTCCCTAACTCCTCTCTAGCAAACGGGAGCATACGTTCAGGGAAGAGAGCTCACCGAGAGCACAAATTAACTGTGGGCTATCAGGTGAGCAGCTTCTCCTGGTTGCTGTCTAAAGAAAACTCTTGATTTAAGGGTTAGTTCACCCCCAAATTATTTTTTTTTCATTAATTACTCACCCTCTTGTCGTTCCAAACCCGTAAGACCATTGTTCAACTTCGCAACACAAATTAAGATATTTGTGATGATATCAGAGAGCCGTCTGACCCTCCATAGACAGGAACACAACTGAAATGATCCCAGATCGAGAAATGTAGTAAATACATTGGTAAACAATCCATGTGACAACAGTGGCTCAACTTCAGTTTTGAGACGCTAGCAGAATACTTTTTTTTTTTTTTTGCGCAAAGAAAACAAAAATAACATAATTTACATAATTTTGGGTTTGGAACGACATGAGGGTGAGTAATGAATTACAGAATTATTATTCTGGGGTGAACTAACTTTAACCAGTCATGCACAAGGTCATGTACAGGATTCCACCTTTTCTTACATATTCTGTCTTTGTGTGTCTAGTTTCGCCAATCTCTGCAACTTTTGATGGACACCTTGAACAGCACCACACCGCATTATGTCCGCTGCATAAAGTCCAATGACCTCAAAAAGCCATTTTTGTAAGAGAATAAATACAATGTCCTTTGTGATCATGTCGATTTGAGTTTGAATAACCATTTCTCGTCTCTCGATATCAGATTTGATCCCAAGCGAGCAGTGCAGCAATTGCGAGCATGTGGAGTCCTGGAGACCATCCGAATCAGTGCCGCAGGCTACCCCTCCAGGCAAGTACTCTTCAATAGGTCTCTCAATTTAGTTCTCTTGTCCATCTCTGACTCTCTTATCTGTACTCCAGGTGGACATATGAGGAATTCTACACTCGTTATCGGGTGCTGCTACATGGTTTTGTTTCTAAGGATGATATACGACATTCCTGCCAGAGTGCCCTTCCTGATCTCATCCCTGATCCAGAGCAGTACTGCTTTGGCAAGACCAAGGTCTTCTTCCGGGCTGGACAGGTTGCAGTACTGGAGAACCTGAGAGGGCATCGGCTGCATGCGGCAGGAGTTTTGATCCAAAGCTGGGTGAGAGGATGGCTACAGCGTAGGTATTATCAGCGGCTCCGGTGGGCCACCTTCATCCTGCAGCGCTACATCAGAGGAACCCTGGCCCGAAGGTGGGTTAGAGTGTTACCTAGACAGCACTTTATATACAGTAGACTTTTTTTAAAGTCCTATTCTGGGGTACATTTCCCGAAAACAATTATGGTCGCAAGTTCCATTGTTACCAGTAGAGTTCAATTAAACTAACAACCATAGGTAGCTAACAAGGCTTTTTGGACAATGCCAACAATTTTTTTTTCTAATGGGTGTTTTTGTGAACCATTAGGTTGGCTTGGAGCCTCCGTTACACACGTGCAGCTTTAATCATCCAGAAAACACGCCGCATGCTGGTTGTGCGACAGCTTTATCTTACCATCAGAGAGGCCACCATTAAAATCCAGGCCTTCATCAGAGGCACTCAGGCTCGTCGGATTTATAGACAGGTAAAGTGCTTCATGTGTGTCTGGGTATAGTTACATAAATACAAATAAATGTGCAGGTATATGTCCCAGAATGTTTGACTATACAGCTGAATCCTGAAAGAAAATAGCCATAAATGTTTACTTGATTCTAGTCTTTTGGTTTATTTTATCATTATTTGAGAACGGGCCTTTAGAACTGTCAAGTAATGCATCATCTCCCTGATAGCACACGTATATATTGGCGACGTCTATTTATCATCTGCGTTTACATCTGCAAGACGTATAATTTATGTTGTTTGCTCATCTACAATACGTCTATTGGACGTCTCCTTTTAGATGTCAAATATCTTCAGTATGTTTAGTATTACTAGCCTACAGAGTGCATGTGTATGTTGTTGTCTAAAGTAAACATCTTAACATTTTATTTTGTTTTATAAATCTCTCTCTCTAGATGCTGACAGAGCGGGCGGCAGTGTTCTTGCAGGCGTTGGTGCGAGGTTGGCAGGCCCGGTGCAGTTTCAGACGCATCAGGGCAGCAGTGGTGCTCCTGCAGTGCTGTGTACGCAGGCGAGCGGCGCGGAAAGAGCTCTTGTGCCTGCGTGCTGAGGCTCGATCGGTGGAGAAATACAGAGAACTCAATAAAGGCATGGAAGTCAAACTCATGCAGCTGCAGCTAAGAGCTGACCAACAGGTGAAAGCATCGATGTTTAGTTGGGATTGGGATGTTCACAATTACGCAATTAAAATATTATAATGGTTTATTACAATTAACCATCATGGTTTTACTGCAGTAAAAGGGTAGTAAACATCAGCGTTTTTTAGCGTATTGATCGCAGTTTGTATAACCAAGGTTTTACTACTACATGCTACATGCCCTGGTTAAACTATTAGTGTAGCAAAACCACAGTTAACTTGTGGTTACAATAGTTTAACTAGCAACTACATTTTTGTGGCTTTATTGGCTTTAATAACTAGCTACTTGTCATGATGTAAGTAAAGCTGAGTGTTGGGAAAAGTTGCTTTTAACAGTAATGCATTACAATATTGTGTTATTTCCAGAAAAGGTAACAAATTGTATTACTTTACTTTTTATGGAAAGTAATGATTTACATTACGTTATGTACATTTGCTGTACATTTGTCTGTACAGTGCTATCATTCTGGATTGCATGAAGAATAGGACACAGGAGAAGAAAGTTGAACGCTCTAAAGCACACGCACACACAAAAACACTCAAATGTTATGTTTATCTATAATCAACATTTGATTATTATGGTTGAATAGGTTTGTCCATTAATTCAGAATTTCAGGTATTTGCTTGTAAATTAAAAAGTAATGAGTTACTTTGCTAGTTACTTGAAAAAGTAATTTGATTACATTACTCTCGTTATTTGTAATGCATTACCCCAACACTGGCGGTATTCAAATTGAAATAGCGTTGTATATTATGATTTGTGTGTGTTTTCTTCTCTCAGGCAAGAGAGAGTGCGTCTCTGAGGGAGACTCTTCAGGCCGAGCGAGAAGCTCACAGCTGTGAGCTGGAACAGCTGCGGTCCAGCCTCATCAAACTCCAGATCCAGCTGCAGGAGAACGCAAACACTGCTCCTTCACTCACAGACAAACAGGAAGAGGACAGGAGGCTAGCTGAGGAGAAAGCCGCTCAAGAGATCCTCCAGCTTACACAAGTGAGCCATGTGTCACACTTTATATGTGGTTACAATCAACCACTTTCTCTTCATTAAACAACTTTCTTTTCTTGCAAGGCAGCTGGTTCTGTTGACGTGCTAGCTTTTGTTTGTTTACTCCCTATTTATGCCAGGAAATCCAAGCTCTTCAAGCTGAGAGAGATTCTGTGGAGAAGGAAAGGAATGATCTGGCCATTCGCTTACAGGATCAAGAAAAAGCTCTGGGTGAATCATGTGACATTTCCACCATCTCAACTCATGTATTGTTTAAAAAATGAATGTGATGGCTGACTAAGTCTAATGTTAATGGATTTTTATTGTGCGTCTATATGTTTTAGAGAACCGTCAACAGACTGTGGATCAAGCAGATGCATCAGTGCGAGCAGAGCTGGAAGAGGAGAGGAGGAGATATCAAAGTTTACTGAGAGAATTCACACGACTAGAGCAAAGATATGACAACCTGAGAGACATGAGCTTATTTACAACCAATGAGGTACATCTATATCATCTTTACTGAAAATTATTCTTCAAGACAAAGTTTCCATATGCCTCTGTATATATGAATTTCCAGGGTGTATATATGAATATATATGTATATATGGGTAGACTGCCTTGAGAGCTGGTCGGCTCAGAAACACGGCTAACAACTCGAGGCAATTGATATGCCAAAGCAGTCGGATGCCTGTCCAGGGGCCCGAAGCTGCCTGCCTGTTGCATACAGCACCCTAGCCCATGGAGGAGGCATCCGTGTTGACTACGACATGCCTGGACACCTGTGCTAGGGGCACTCCCGCCCGAAGGAAGGCAGGGTCGGACCATGTGCTGAATAGGCGACACTTCTGGGAAACGCCAATCCGGAATGTGCCACGATGCCAACCCATCTCGGGACTCGATCGTGTAACCAACGCTGAAGAGGTCTCATATGAAGCAAGCCCAGTGGCGTGACAGCAGCTGCCATATGCCCCAGGAGCCTCTGAAAAGTTTTGAGAGGAACCGCTGTCTTGGGCCTGAAGAGGTCTAGGCATTTCAGCATGGCCTGCGCACACTAGTTGGTGAGGCGGGCAGTCATTTCGACCGAGTCCAGCTCCATGCCAAGAAAAGAGATCCTCTGCACTGGGGAGAGTTTGCTCTTCTCTCGGCTGACCTGACTACCAAATGGCTGAGGTGGCGTAGCACCAGGTCCTAGTTTCAGCCAGTTGTTGAGATAGTTGATGATGTGGATGCCCATCTGCAACAGAGGGGAGAGGGCACCCTCCGCAAACTTCATGAAGATGCAGAGAGAGAGGGACAGGCCAAAGGGTAGGACCCTGTACTGATATGCTCGACCCTCGAAAGCAAACGGCAGGTTTGTGTGGAGGCAAGATCGAGACATGAATGTACGCGTCCTTCAGGTTCCTTTGGCTCCTTATGCATGTTAGTATGTGCTTCGGAGTGATTATTTTGAACGGCAGCCTAAGAAGGGACCGATTCAAAGCTTGTAGATCCAGGATGGGTCTCAGCCCACTGCTCTTTTTGGGCACAATGAAGTAAGGACTGTAAAACCCCGACCTCATCTCGGCTGGAGGGACAAACTCGATTACATCCTCCGCCAGTAGGACTGCAACCTCTGCACGCAGGACGGCAGCATCCCTGTCCGAGTGGACAGTGGTATAGTGAACGGCGAGGTACCTGGGCAGGCGCCTGGTGAACTGAATCGCATAGGCAAGGCGTAGGCAAGGCGGTGGCAGCCTGCCCGGCGGCACATTAAGCCTGGCCAGCGAGAGCGGACGAAAGCCTACATGCCTGGGATGGGAGCCATGATTGGCCCTGCCAGGCCGAAGCACCACGAGGGCGAAGGCTCGACCTGAGGGACCCCCACGTACCCCCTGGCTGCACCGCCATCGAGAGCGGCGAGGGGAAAGGAGCCTGGGAACAGGCGTGACAAATTGGATTCGCCACGACCTTGTCAGTCCCTGTTACAACCCGTGGCTCAAAGGGAAGCAACAAAGAAGAGATTGGGATTGGAAAAGGTTTTATTAAATTTAAACATAATTCTCTATAACGAAAAGAAAACGAAAAAAAACAACGAAATATAATAATGTTCCTGCATTCGTCAGAGTCAGTGTGTAGTGCAAAGTGCCTGGATGCAGCATTGTAATATACTGTTGGTGCAGTGTAAAAGGTGTTGGAAAGTAACCAAACTAAACTAAGCCAAAATTCCTCCCAAAATACAAAGTCCTCCCATATGCCTCAACGATCGTTCTTTTAAGGCATCACCCAGAGCACAGCGGCAGGTGCAATCAATCCGCAATCGCCAATCACGTCACAGGCTCAATGACGAGCCCGTCAAAGACGGGGCCGTCACATATACATAATAAATAAATAAACAGAACACACACATATATGCAAACAAAAACATTTATTATGGATGCGATTTAATAATTTGACAGCACTAATATATACACACGTGTATATCTAAATATATATACACTACTACAAAAATTACTAATTAAATAAATTAAATAAATTCAAGTTAAATTAAATTTCACAATACTGCAGCACCATGATGCTGGGTTTTGAGTATTTAATATGCATGTATGTTCATTGACCAGTGTTATTGCTGCATGAAGCATTGCTAAACGTCTCCTTCCCCTTGTACCCGAGCAGAAAGGTTGTGGTTATCATCTGGACTTGTTCTGGGTGGGCATCCTCATGGCCGTCTGCTCCTTCATGGGTTTGCCTTGGTACGTAGCAGCTACAGTCATTTCCATCGCCCACATCGACTCTCTGAAGATGGAGAGTGAGTCCAGCGCTCCTGGCGAGCAGCCACAGTTTCTTGGTGTGCGGTAAGTCACAACCAGACTTCTTGTGTAGAGTTCAGCACAAGTATTTTGTTGTGTAGTTTTTAGGAGCATTGTTTGTGTTTGTTGCAGGGAACAGAGACTCACAGGCATACTGGTGTTCGTCCTCACCGGAGTCTCTGTCTTCCTTGCACCAATACTGCAGGTAATTAGAACTTACTGTACTTTAACGGAGTCATGCTCACTTGTATACTTAGTGCTGTACTAATAACTGTGTGTGTTTCTGCGCAGTACATCCCTATGCCTGTGCTGTATGGTGTTTTCCTGTACATGGGTGTCGCTTCTCTCCATGGCATTCAGGTACATACTCCCTCAGGCCATACAAGATGTAGACGAGCTTGTTTGTTCATCAGAACTGATTTGGAGAAATGCAGCATTCTCCGATTGCTCAGCAGTGAATTTGTGCCGTCAGAATAAGAGTCCAAACAGCTGATAAAAACATCACACAGCATTTCTCCAAATCTGTTCTGATGAAGAAACCAACTCTTGCATATACTGAAAGTGAGGACATTTTTAGCAAGTTTTTATTTTGGGGTGAGCTCTTCCTTCAGCAGAGTGTCCCTGTTTTGTTTAGTTCTGGGAGAGGATGAAGCTGTTCCTCATGCCGGCTAAGCACCAGCCAGACTTCGTGTTCCTGCGTCACGTACCTCTGCGGCGCGTACATCTCTTCACTCTGGTGCAAATCACCTGTTTGGCCGTCCTCTGGATCCTCAAGTCCACTGTGGCCGCCATTATTTTCCCTGTCATGGTGCGAGTGCTGGTTTTATAGCTCATACTTCACCCCAGAATCTAAAGAAAGAAATACAGTGAAAATATAGTTAATTTCCATGAAAATAATGTCATACTGCAAAAACTGGTTACACTTCATAACATTTTATTTTTTAATAAAGTGCTGAACAGTCCTAATAATGCTTGATAGTACTAGTGCTTTATTTTTGATCATTTTTATTTTTAACATATTTTCGAGCAATCGTTTTCATGGAAATAATGACAGAACAGTTCTACAATAAATAATATGCCATGTCTTAAAATTGGCTTTATTTTATATTTAAAAATGTATTATTATTATTTTACTTTTTAATTTTATTTTGTGACAAAATATGACCTGGAGTTTTCATGCAACTGTCCCAGAATAGTAGTATATGACATGCATTTTATTTTTTTGATTTTTATTCTGTTTTATTCTATCTTTTATATATATATATATATATATATATATATAGTAATTGAAAATTGCTTTACTTTAATGAAAACAATGTCATAGTGCCAAACCATTTGAAATATCCTAACATAGGCTTTAGTTTTTAATTTAATTGTGGGATGAAATGTGTCCTGGATTTTTCTTCACCCATATATGTAGCTCTCAGAGCATAATAAGCATTTTATCTGCTGTTTTAACTTGGGTGCTGTTCTCCTGTCCTGTTGTCATGTGACTGGTTCCTCTGTCAGATTCTGGGTCTGATGGTCGTGAGGAAGATGCTGGACCTGATCTTCTCACAGCATGATCTGGCCTGGCTGGACGACATCCTGCCTGACAAGGACAAAAAGAAAAAGGAGGATGAGAAGAAAAAGAAAGAGAAGAAGAAAGCTGGAAAGTCGGAGGAACACAACAACAGTGATGAAGAGGTGAGATTAGATTGCTAATACACTCATGAACACACAGAAGATCTAATCAAAATGTTTGAGTGGCTTGTGATTTAATTTTGAATATGTTTTTCTTTTAATTCCAGTGTTGCTGAAAAGGCACTGTATAACTTTTACTACTATTCATGTGTCCCTCCTAATAACCATCATTTGTCATCTTGTTTGAAATGTCTCTGTTTAATCATTGTGTAATATGTGGTCATTCGTACAGCGATGAATGAGGTTGTTTGCATGAAACCTTTGTTTTATTCATAGTCCGGAATTAACAATTGGACATAAATGACATTGTTTCTGGCCTGTAGACTGGTTTAGGAAATTTCAACAAAGTGCATGATTTAAATAGCAATCTCTAATTTTTCATCTAATGTAAGTGCATGAAGTCAGTTTTTTTGTGTGTGAGAGTCAATCAAAGTTGATTTTGGACCCGGATACTTACGCTTACAACAATACACTACTGTTCAAAAGTCACTAAGGCTTTTTAATTTTTTTAAGTGAAGTTTCTTATGCTCACCAAGGCTGCATTTTTTTTTTTTTTTTGATTAATAATTATTCAAATTAATTAATTAATTTTTTAATTTTTTGTATTAAATTTTATATTCTAATATAAAT
>JAUCMU010000047.1:8031399-8051362 GCA_032275025.1 Enteromius treurensis | reverse complement strand
TACTCTTATAAATAATATTTTCTGGATTTATATTTTAAGACCTGTGCATTGATAGTGATATTTAATGTTTTGCAGAATAAATAGATAAATATGTGTTGTACCTTTTGGCAGGTTTTGTCTTGAAATATGCTTTATAAAAATCAAAGAAATAACAAACATCAAGTCTTAAAGAGATACAATATCCTGTGTCTGTTTCATGTGCCAAATTGCGCTTGATAAACAAGCCCTTCCTGGCAATTCTAATGGCAGTGCACTGAATACAAATATATAACTGCTTTGTCACGTAAACGGTTGGTCATTAAAGTGAAGAACCAAGATAAATATGTCTTGTGTATTTTTTTTTCTATGTGCTAGTGCAACATCTGAACATCAGGGGGCAGTGTTTACGCCGAAGTTACCATGCCTCGCTAACTACTTCCTGGTCTTAGCTTCGCCCCTCCTCAGCAGAGCGCTGGTCGGATTTAAGCTTGACGAACTCTTTTGCGACATCGTCGTTGTTACGCTGGGACAGGATTCGTAGTACAGTCAGGCCAGTTTCATCCATGTGGATGCGTTTACCTAGTGGTAGCCAGCATGCTACGCTACCCCGCGGTGCTACGTCCTTCAGCTGCAGCACTGCCATGCCCACTGTGCGGTCCTCTCGCGCAAAGCAGTAGTCTTTCACACACACCTGCAGCTCGTAGCACTCCGGACCCACTTCGTTACTCAGTGTGCTTTGAAAAAAAAAGCATTATGAAAAAAGGATTATGTTTGCTTCAGGAAACGTTGCGTAAAATGTGGTATTCAGAAATGGAAATGCTAGTGCATGTCACTTACAATGTAAAGGTCTCGTTGTATTTGGGAGCCCAGCTGTTGTTCTTGGACTTGGTGGCATACTTTCTCTTCTTATCACTGAGATGAGGGCCAATGATGTAGACCTCCACGAAGGGACGGAAAATTCCAGAAGTCTGCCAACGTAGGTCATTCGCAGCCACCACTAAGAGAAAATACATTGAGTTGTTTACTTGGTTTGGATCAGTTGTTGGATCCTATTACCCTGCATGAAATGAAGCTACTTAAGGGACCATTTGGGGTTGCGTAGCCCACCACACTGTAAGTACCCTCTGTTTTCAGAAGAAAATGCACAAACATTTAGAGGTCCAACAGTTTGTCACTGGAACATCTTGGTACCTTATCCAATCCTAAAAGGTTCATACCAGAACCTTAAGTGGTAGCCAGCATGCTACACTAATCACATATTATGACTCAAAAATGCACTTTTTAGACGGAGGTAAGGTAGAAAGTTTAAGCTTGGGATCTCTTACACTGCTCCTGGAGAGCTGCTATACTGGAGACTTCAGTTCCAACCCTGTATAAAAAACTATTTAGTAACCCTGAACACCTTAATTAGCTGGTTTAGGTATGTTTAAACAGGGTTAGAGCTGAAATCTGTGGGACGGCAGCTCTCCAGGAGCAGGGTTGGAGACCCCTGGTTTGAGGGTAATGCCCCAGTGACAAGCTGTTGTGTACAAAGCTACAACTTTTTTACATTTCTACTGACAGTGTTGAGAGCCTCTAGGCACCCTTTGAGAAAGGGAAGTTCTGCAATGAACTTACAAAATGGAACCCATAAGATCGTGCATGAATGTCAATGGTTCTTCCCACGTTGGAAAGGTTTTGAGGCACTTGACAAGGGTTCCTATATGTTTTCCAGAATCTTCCGCCAGTGCGGTGATCTAAGAAACCAAAACGGAGCCTTGCATAAATTTTTCTAACGTAGGCTCCCCTTAACATGCTTCCCATTGCACTACAAACTATTTGGGGTCCCCTAGAGCAGCAGACTGGAAGAATCCCTTAAAAAGGGAAGTTCTTCAAAGAACTTACAAAATGGGACCTATAAGATCACAAAAAATTGTCACTGGGTTTCTAGAGGTTTCTGCCAGTGTTCCATTCTTTAGGAACCTGATACATTCCCTCTGCCAAAATTAAGCCACTTGAGGGACCATCATGGCAAGTGACAAGTGATGAGTTTCCACGGTGTGGTATGAACCTCAACTGTGATATTAAAAAAAAGTACCAGGTACTGTACCCAGTGGAAAACGCCCCAAAAGTGAGCTTTACCAAACCACACAGTAATATGCAGTTGAAAAGGAGAACCTGTAAACCAGGGGTTCTTAACTCAGAAAGGTCCACTTTCCTGAGGAATTTAGCTCCAATCCTAATCACACAAACCTGAACAAATTACTCAAGGTCTTCAGAATTACTAGAATGTTTCAGGAAACTGAGTCTGAAGTTGGGTGGGAACAATACTCTGCAGCAAAAAGTTGAAACACCTTTGAAAAAGGTTCTCAAAAGAACTCACAAAATGGAACTTGGAGATTCTTGAAAGAACTTTAAAGACATCAGGGTTTTAAAAGTCATCCGTAGTTCTTCCAGGAGCCCCATTTTAAAGGAAAGACACTGAGGTATCTTCAAAAGAAATCCACCAGCAAGTTTTACCCTACCTGATTCAACTTTTCCCAAAATTAACTCGAGGAGGAATGCAAACAACGGGCTTCAGTTGCACATCAAGAAACAATACGTACCCTTCACGGTGACTTTGTGCTCTCCAGTATTTGGATGAGTGAAGATCTCCACATGGATAGACACCTCTCCAACTGCATCATCAACACCAGTACCTGCAGACAATATGAGATAAGTCAAGACTCCATACAGGATTCTGTACAGTCTGACAGGATACTTTGCATCAGTATGGCTCAATGGAACTTCTAATCACTTCCTTTTTGAGTCATACAGAGGCAATGTATGCTTTCAACTGATTGATTGACAAAGACATTTAACCAGTGTAATAGTGTTGAACCTGACTTGAGAGATCCTTAATAATATGAAAAGATTTTAAGGTTGGTCTTCCATGTCGGAACACTTCTTAAATACAAATTCAGAGCATATTATTATATTGATTGAGTTCAAATGTGAATTTCATTTGCACAGAATTTTAAATTAGCGAGCAGCTGTTAATTTCCATAAAGGCTAATATAAACAATTCAAAAATCAGTGAGCTGAACTAACTTGACTTTACTTAATTGGGGTGATACATTAATGAACTTTTAAAAAATCGTATAGCACTATTGCAAATAAGCTCTGAAAGTGATTGAACAAGTGATCCTTGCAACACATCTCTAATCTGAATTTGTGAGGCTTGTTCAGGCACAAAATTGTGTACACTTTATTCCGGTGTCCGTGAACAGCGCTAACAGCTTTTTACAGCTACCTAGCAAAAATATCAAGCTAGCAGCCTCATGTTTACATAAAGCTACAATGACCTAAAAATAATCAATAAAATTAGCTCATAATACACAAGACAACCAAAATAAAGTAATGCCTCACAGGATTCTTTTGCAACAAAGTGTTTACGATACAAAGAGAAGTGTGTTTCCTCAGATTATCATGAGTGTACCATCTGCACACATGCAGCTTGGTCACACTTCATTTCTGGTGTTTCATGAAGGGTTTATAACCATGACGGGGAGGGGGAGAGCAGTCCTATTGGTCCAGTCATTCATAGGAAAGAGAAGACGAGGAGAATATCTGATATCTTTTACTTGGTTTTAAATGCAGGCAGGTACATGCGGAAAACCACATCCATTCCCACACATCTCCATTCACACTCTTGGAAAGTGTCCTTTGTCCCGAAGTTTAACCTGGCTCACACTGGGCAATTTTAGCCACGATTTGGCCGTCTGAGACAAATTTAGAAAATCTTGAAAAGATTCCTATAATCCTATGCTAAAATATGTAGTCTTTAGTATTCATTAATTTGACATGTTCACCGATAGCCGATTTACTCTATGGCTGTTGTGATCGACGCAATTGCCAACGAAAAAACATTTTTTTGTATTTCAAGACAAGCCATGATCAAAATTAATGCTAAAGATATCTTCTATTTGCCATAAACCTCTGTGCTTTCATTGTCCGCTCGTGGAATTCAACTGATATGCAGCCTTTGCTATGTTAAACACTGGTTGCGCCGCTGTTTTTATGGGTGGTACAGCTTATAGTATTCTTAAATTCGTTGGTTTTGCCACCGTTCATATATTTTCAAACATTTCATCCCCACGTGCAATGCAGCAGTTGATGTAAAAACTCTAAACAAGATTTGTTTGGGCACACCTTTTTTAACACGTCTTGACTGTCATACAGTCTGTTCGTACAGTCTGCAAGTACAATCCTAAAGGACTTTGTACAAAAATTGTACAGTTTGAGCCTGGCTTTAGGATGATATTCACAAACAGATCCTATGCATTTAAGATTTTAAAAACATTTATTTTTTTTTATTTCTGATTAATGACGCCTCCAATGAATTCAAGTAGCTAAATGTGAATTAAATGGCTACATCTTTCTATGGAATCTAGGTCAGCTGCAATCAAAAAATAATAAAAAAATAGATTCCTTCCTTTCGGCATCTGTTATATGTGTGCGCTTGTCAGAGAAACAGGCTGATAATGCAGTTTCCTCAGAGCAGAACCATCTGAGCAAGCAGGGATTTTAAAGTGCTTGAACTAACGGTAATGCTGACGGCTGTTGACGTAGCACTTTACCAAAAGGGCATCTGGGTAAATGTCACGAAACCAAAAAAAGTCACCAAAACAGAAATAAAGTCTGTCAAATAATATATATTTAACAAGTTTAATTCAGTATAATACAAGCAAAAAAATGTATATTTAGAATATATTTTCCGATCAATCACATCCAAAATAAAAGTTTTTGTTTACATAATTTATATTTGTGTACGGTGTAAATTTATTATGTATATATAAATACACAAATTAATTATATAAATTATAGGAGTATAAATATATACATGTAAATATTTATAAAAAAATGTTATGTATGTGTGTGAACTCATATATACATAATAAATCTACACAATACACACATACATATTATGTAAACTTTTATTTTGTATGAAATTAATCGCGATTAATCGTTTGACAGCACTAATAGGTTATTCATTTACATTTTTTTTATCATCATATATGTTAATGAAAATATGAAACAGACTTTCTTTCACTCATCAAACCCTTATCTCTGTAAATAATACATCTTTAACCTAATAAATAAAGCAAATTTGACTTGAGCATCACAAATCTCAAGTTATAATCACATGTATCCAAGGGATTTTTTTTTTACATGGCCCTCAAACGCCAATTTAGGGTCTTTCCGAACTGATGTACACTGACAGGAAGCTCATCACCTGACCCCAGGAGCAAACCCTGATTGGCTGAGGGAAGGTTTGTCTTGTTAGCCTGAGCCTAAGGGAGGGAAACCACGTTGCGTGGTCGTGAGGGAAGATCACGCTGCGCAGCAGAACAGACCCTGCCTGCGGACAAGCTGAGTCAGTCGCAATTAATGTCACATCTACATTCGACAATGTGATTCAGCGCTCCCAAAGTAACGTTTCGTCACGGTCTCTCACTCGCTTACTCATTGACACTCGGGGCTCGTCATCTGCAGAGCACACATGCGCCTCTCACACTGCAGAAGTGTGTGCATTCCTCATTCACTGCCATTCAAAACACACTTCATCCTGGGCTTTCTTGCTGCTGTAGCGTCAAGATACATTTCAGACCAATGTATGTGAACATACAGCATGTTCTTCCCAGGTTCTCGTACATGCAAGGCCCTTTTTGTGGGGACATATGGGTGGTCGTGGGGCATGCGATTGGCCCGTTGGAATGGGAGGTGCATGATCTGATTTGGGTGGATCACTGATTGGTTCTTTATCATCAGGGGCACCGGGCCCCACGTGAACGTACCCTTCTCTGGGTACACGTCTTCACTATGGGTAAACCTTACCCCCTTCCCTCCATGAACTGGTGAAAGAGAAGGAGAGGACGCAGAAAAATACACAGAGAGAGAGAAATTGAGAGCACATAGTGAAGGGGATTTGAGAGATGGAAAGAAAGAAAGAAAGAAAGAGACAGTCCAACAAGCTCATCAGATATCAACAGTCCTCCAAAAAACGAATCTGCTGTGGTTTTTTACACACATACCCATATTTGCACACACTCTTGCTTTTATGTGTGTTTAAATACTTAAATAAAGCAGTGACATTTATCCTAACTACATTTTAAAGGATTATCTATTAATATTGCTTTGCCAGGGGCATCTCGAACTAAAGTGTGTCAGGATTCCAAAATTGTGTAAGGAAGAGAAAGAAAGATGGAGACCACATTAACATAAATATATTGTATATATAATTAAAAAATATAGAAAATATTAAATAAATAAAAAGAAAAACTATAAATTTTTTAAGTAAAGAAAAAATATTTTTAAATAATTTGTTATATAGATATTTAGTTATATATATATATTATTATGCTGATTACAGAACCTTCAATGACAAACATATGTATTCCGTAAAAAAAACAAAACACAAGTGGACATTTTGGACCCAATACATTATACAGTATATGAATGTTGATTAAAGTCATGATTTTTGTATTCTTTGCACACAATATTTTCATAGCTTCATAACATTACGGTTGAACCACTGATATCACATGGACTATTTTAATGATGTCTTAACTACCTTTCTGGGCCTTGAATGTGTCAGTTACATTGCTATCTATGGAGTGTCAGAAAACTCTCAGATTTCATCAAAAATATCTTAATTTGTGTTCAGAAGATAAACAATGTTCTTGCTGGTTTGGAACAGTATGAGGGTGAGTAATAAATGACAGAAATAAAATTTTTGGGCGAATTACTCCTTTAACTGCAAACAATAAATGTGACTACCTGATTTTACTCATTTTATAAGACTGACATTCTTCCAGGGTAGAGAATAAGTATTTGGAATACGTTTTTGCTATTTAAAGACAGTGAGACGTCTGGAAGATCCTTACCTTGTGTATTCTGGGACTGAACGAAGGTCTTGATGAGTTTGTCGGTGGCCTGAGTGTAGAGGGACAGGGCGTAATGCAGAGACTGCAGGTCTGGACTTTTCTCCAGGAACGTCTTCTTCAGCCCCACACCTCCAGCATGGAAGTATTGCTAAGAAAGTACAAAACACGAGATATTTCTTGAGACAATGTTACTGTGTCTGGCTGGTCAGGATGCTCAAGCAGTGATAACGCTTTAAAGCTACGGTGGATTCATTTCACATTAAATCCCTGGAAACCTCAAATGCATGGCTTCTTATAGCTGTCTCTGCTTATTAATCTGGGATAGAAGGACATTTTTTACATCAAAAAAGGTTATATTCTCCTCTACATCCCAAGGTGCAAAGACAATCCACTGAATGTGATGAAGGGCAAAAGTTTGACTGGAGTGTAAATTGAATAATACAAGGAAGTACAGTGCTGTACGTAGCGCAAATCAAACACATACTTATGAAACAAAATGAATTCATATTCTAGTGTAGAGTGAAACTATTAGACAAAAGTCATATTTACACTATTTTTAACAACCTACTATTTGAAGCACAACACTGCGCTATCACAAACCAGTGGAAGAAAGTCTTTACTCTGACATTCAGTTCTTTACCCACCTTTATAGTATCCAGTGCTAACTCAATCACTGCACACTGTTTAGGGGACAGTGCTTTGGCCTCCTCACGAACCATGTGCTCCTGCATAAGGACAAAATTGTATAAGAACAAAACACAACAATTAAAATTTGTTAATTCAGGTTCATTTAACCCTGAGTTAAAGTAATCCTGGGTTATCTTAAGTCACTTATTTAATTACTTTCAAAACATTAAGACAAATCTGTAAAAAACAAAAAACCTTGAAGACATAAAGACATAGTATTTAAAATATTTGAGTTCATGCATATTAAATGATTACCATTTAAAAATATGTGTGCAAACACACACACACACATACAGCATGTATTTTGAAAATACTTACATGTAAATATTTAGATTTGTTAGTGCTGTGAAATGATTAAATGTGATTAATTGCATCCAAAATAGGTTTTTGTGTACATAAGATATATATATGAGTGTACTATTTATATTTATTACGTATATACAGGGGTTACGGAAAATATTCAGACCCCCGTAAAATTTTCATTCTTTGTTGACCCAAATCCAGGTGTGAAAAACTTGTTGCATATTTTCCAAAAAGACTCATGGATCAAAAGTGTGCTTCTACTAAATACTGAGCAAAGGGTCTGAATACTTAGGACCATGTGATATTTCAGTTTATCTTTTTTAATAAATCATTTTAAATAAAAAGTCAACAATTCTGTGTTTTTCTGTCAATATGGGGTGCTGTGTGTACATCAATTAGGGAAAAAAATTAACTTAAATGATTCTAGCAAATGGCTGCAATATAACAAAGAGTGAACAATTTAAGGCGGTCTAAATACTTTCGGTACCCACTGTATATCTATATATAAATACACACACATGCATGTATATATTTAAGATTAAAATGTGTTTATATCTAAAATAAATTATATGAATATGAATATATAAATATGTTTTAAATATATAATTTATGTGTGTGTATTTTACTTATATAAACATAATAAATATACACAGGACACAGACAGACACACGTTATTATAATCGGGATGCGATTAATCATTTCACTAATTTATAATAAAACATACATTTTAATAATATTTATAATAATTCCATATATATATATACATATATATATAAAATAATTTATAAATAATTCAAATATTTAAATCATTTAAAATAATTAAGATTTGATTTACACAATATTAACATATTAATTAATGTATTTATGTTTATTTATAAATATGAATGCCTATTTTTTTCAAAATGTTATTAAAGTGCAATTTTTGCCACTACAAGTATTTATTTAAAACCATTAATCCAGGTTCATTTAACCCTGAGGTACCGTAATCTCAGGGTATATTTTGCCATGCTTACTTTAAAAATGAAAAGATATTAAAAAACGCCCATACCTTTAACTTGGAGAGCTGACCGAGTTCCTTGGCTGCATTGAATATAAGCTGAGTGCCCTGGAGGAAGAAGAGGAAAAGAAAAAAAATGGAGGAAGCGAGAAAAAGAAACAGACATTAGTCAGGTCACAGAGTTCGGCAAGGTTGTAGACAGAAATGCCACATCACAGAGGTCAGAAACAGACGGCCTCAAACGTCAGACGCGCACTCGCACAATCCCAGCGTGCCCCTCTGCCCCCAAACACAGCCGCACACAGCCACGCATCGACACACAACTGTTTGTGCAACATGAGACGGTACACTAGCTACATACAGAAGACAGAGACAAGAGTTGAAAGGTTTACAAAACCAGTAGGTCCACAGCCCGAACAACACCACTCTGGTGATATATCTAGTATCTACGACTGGCCGATACTCAAATTTTGGATATATCACTAAGTAAATGAGGCTTGTGCACCTTATTGTACCATTATAACATTATACAAATGTGTACAATGTAGTCCTTCTTGGAAAATTAAATTGTTAGTATACAGAAATAGTCTTGTATTTCTGGCAACGCAAAAAGAAATAGTCGTTTAGACCAGCATGGACATCGAAGTCTAAAGCGACTGTCATGCATGCATTATTTAACCTGGTATGTCCAAGCACCTGTAATGAACTATGCGAGGATTTGAAGGGGAACATAGGTGTGTGAGACTATAGGGAAACCCACAACTGCATTGAAAACAAGGGGTAAAAAAACACTGCTTCCACCGGTTTGTTTCAACAGGGGACCCCAGTCGCACAAAGAAGACATTAAGAATGAGAGAGAGAGATAGACAAAGAGAGAGAGAGAAAGACAAGACACATTGAGCTAAATGGGGATTCAGTCCTTACATCACTGTGACAAGCAAGCTTCACCCTGCCCTGTGAAGAGAGGACAGTGTAATTAACTTCAGAATTGGTCTTGGCGCTCTTTAATAGGCTGTCCATTAATCAGTAACCAAGAAGACTAGCGGGCCAATCACATCATTTCAGTTAGAGGAAAATAATGAAAAAGGAAAAATTGTATTCAAAAATATGCTTTCAGTTTGTTGTTAAATAGACAGCTCACCCAAAAATGGAAATTCTGCCAATATTTACACATTTTTATATTGACTTCTACTGGATTAATTGTTTTTCCTTGTGTGGAACAAAAAAGGAGATGTTTTGAAGAATGTTCGCGCTGCTCTTTTCTAGGTAATGAAAGTGTATGGGCCCTGGAGCTGCAACAATTTTATATAAACATAATAATAATAAAAAGCAGACCTGAACAACTTAGACTTTAAATGAGTAATTATTTGCGTCGCAATTTTGATGTGTCATAATCAAATATACATTAATGTGAAAGATATTTTAGAGCTACGGCAGATGAAAAGAATTTATATATGGATGTAAGACGAGAGTAAATGACAACAGACGTTTCATTTTTGGATGAACTACTCTTTTAAAGTAGTTAAAATTAATTAATCTTAAATGTTGCATTCTTTTTAATCTAAGGGACCAACTAAACTAGGCAAATACGAAAACTCTATAATACCTTTTTTAAGGTAATTCTTCAAAACAAATTATGAAAACATCTTCAAATGGAAGCTAATGGATTATAACATTATATATAAAAGGCAGAAAGAATATTTTCACCGTAAAATGGCAATACAATTTTTTTACAAACAACAGATGAATAGACTATATTATTAAAAGACTGTTAAAAGAAAATTTCTCCAGCCCAAAGAAAAAATAATATCCCACAAAACACATCGGTATGACACCTTGAGGATTCCGTCAGGCCAATTCTTGTACAACGACACGCAAAAACAAACAGATTGACAGAATAATGCCTGCAGAGACTAAAAAAAGAGAGGCTCGGGAGTTGAGGTGAAGATCAGATGCAAGCAACAACCCACAGAGGAGAGGTTTCAAACAGGTGACAGAGAAGGGGAGGGTGGACCACCTGAAACCAGTCAACGTCACCCAGATAATAGACCCGCCACGGACACTAGACTGGTAGCGAGAGAGCGTAGTTTCCAGGAGAACTAGTAGAGGAAGGGGTTGGCAGTCAGACATCAGATTGGAAGTTTTCTAGGGGCGGAAAAGGGCCTTGTCCAAGTCAATTAGGAAATGCACCATGCTGCAGCCACCTCGGGTATACAGACCACTGAGGTGACCAGGGAAAGAGAGGAAATGGACGAAGAAGAGAAGAAGGAGACAGTGGGAGAAGGAGAGAAAGATGCGACAGACGAATGAGGATGCATTGGACAAGAGGAAGGGACTTGGCAGCCACACAGAGCAGAAGGAGGTGGTGGGAAGGGGGTCTCCCGGCATGGACGGACTGCGGGACACACAGACGCACAGACAAAAGTGCTCTGGTACTTACTATCATCTGTGGAGGTGGAGCGGGGGGGAGAGCGAGAATGTAATAACCAGAGAGAAGGGTCAGTGAAGCTACAAAGAGCCCCACATCAAATCAAAAGAACCATTAACATTCAGTCTACAGGACCGGCTTCAGGCCTGATATGATATTACAGTAAGTCCCAAGGTCTGTGCTAGCCTGAAGAACTAAAACAGGTCCAGCGTGGAGCATTAATTCAGCCAAAAATGAAAAATAAACCCTCGTCGCATTCCAAACCTGTGTGATTTTCTTTCATCCGTAAAACACACAAAAAAGAGACATTTATATCAATGTTCAAGCTGCTCTTTTCCATACAGTGAAAGTGGAGGTCAAGCTACAAATAGGACATAATGTAACATAAATGTATTTCATACGGCTTACGGCCCGTTCACAGCAAGCACGGAAACTATAAAGATAACGATATAGTTCTATAAATCATTTTTAATTTGAATGAATAGTAGAGTCCACAACGATAACGATAAAGATTCAAGAGAAACTATTGTTGGAATAAGTTTTTAGAATGATTTTTTTTCCAGCTGATGAACGATACAAACATTGACAGCCAGTCAGAATCAATCCAGCTGTCACATGCTGGAGAATATAAAGCGGCCGACGCCCTTGACGTTATCGTTCACTGGTGTGGACACACATATCGTTATCTTTATAGTTATCGTGCTTGGTGTGAACAGGCATTTATGCAGTGTAATGAAAGACTTCTGAAGCGAACTGAGGAGCACAGAATTTTTTTACAGCGTTATATAATAAAAATCTAATTTGCATTGCTGCATATTCAAAGGCAGTGTTTCCAAAGATTAACAAGGTAAATTTAGTTTTAAGGTGCTGTATGTAGGATTGACACCTAGATATTGCATTCCATATTCTAAATATTGGAGATTGACAAAATGAAATACGCTGTGTTCTCCGCCAACTGGCAACCTGGAGTTCCGAAATACAATTTGGTAAACTGGCAGTGGGCGGGTTACACAGACCAAAACAGAGACAGACATTCCGACATGGAAGGCACATTTTCAAACTAACTTTAGCAGTGTTTTTTTATGCTTTAGTAGATGAAAACTTACATACAGCATCTTTAATTCTTCAAACAAAGACGTTGTAGGCTTCAAAATACTTGGAATAAAGTATAAGTCCAATATGGGCCACTTTTATAATCCCCTTTTTGGAGTGTGAAAGCACCTTCATTGTAGGAAAAAGAGCAGCATCAACATGAACTTCCATTGACCAGGGCTGGTCCTGTAAGGCCTCTGTCCCACAGAGTTTAGCTTCGAACCCCACACTTGAACCGGCTAATCAAGGTTTTCCAGACTTGCAGAAATGTTTTCTTTGACAAATGGAGCTAAACTCAGTAGGACGTTGACCCTGCAGGACTAGGACTGGACAAAAGGGAATCTATAGATGAAAGAATGCCATACTGGTTTGGAACTGAGAGGATTTCCATTTTGAGTGAATTGCTACATCAATATTTGGCTTTTTTTATTTATTTTTTTGCAGGAAGCATAACAGTAATTGGCAACTGGATAATTAAGCCAATAGGGAGATGTCTCCAGTTCAAATTAACTGATGTGGGTCTCTTTTGTCAAAATAAACAAATACAAACAAAAATACACAGTTATATCAAGACAAATTAAAAGCAGTAAGTAGTCTCTGCTCCTGTAGAAATGCTCTCAAAAATAAACTAGCATTCAAATATAGAGAAATACGCCTCACTTTTTAGTCAAGATTACCATCCATGAAATGTGCAACTGTGTGACTACAGGACCAGAGAGCAGTCTCGAGAGGTGCCTGAATGATATGGTGCACTCCCAATGATTTTAGAGTGGAAAGATGTCTTTTGTCCAAGGTGATTTATTTTGGAAAGGGACTTGTTTTGTTGGGCAAGAAGAGATACATTTCCAGCTGTTCAGATTCTTCGAGATCCATACCAGAAAACACAATGCTGTAAACAACTTTGGCATTTATATCAAATGAAGTATGTCTCACAAGCCTGCTCTTCATGAAATTATAAACAGTTCTTTACCGTTTGGTCAGTTAAAGGTGGCAGAACAATCGTCTTCTCCATTGTGTTCATCACCAGCTTCCAAAGCTCCTTTAGCACTCGCTTCAACACTGTCTTCTCACAGATCTTGGCAAACAGTGTGAGACTAAAAAAGGAAAAGTTAAGAGTGATGCGAAGGTGTGAAATTTCCAAGAGAGTGTCTTTTAAAGAGATTAGCATCTTACTTGCTGTCAAGGAAGTCCATGATGGGCTGGAGAACGTTGTCGGCATCCTGTGCCACACTGCTGCAAGCACTTGCTGGCACGTTTCCTGTCCCCTTCACCTGGCTAAGTATGTCACCCATCTGCTTGACATTTTCTTCAATGTTTGGCTGGAAACTAGTGGGTGGAGAACAGATGTTACTACAAGAATAGAACAAAACACAACTTTTTCCTGATCTCTGGTAACTCACCTGGTGGCAAAGATCCTTGCAAGGTCATCTAAAACATTGTTGAGCTTCAACTGGAGTTCTTTCAAGATGTCACTAGCTTCAACGTTCAACTGAAAGCCATATAAATCAATGGTCAAAACCAACAAAACCTGACCGTTTTCTCAGAAGGTTGGTGCTCAAGAAGCACATCTAGGCTTTGCTAAGCCATAATATTGTCATATTTGTGGTTCACTAACATCTTTACCACCCATGGCCTCAAACATCTTCTCAAGCTGTACCCTGAGCTGTTGGATATTATTGATGAGGATGCACGGCTGTGGGAATTTTGTAAATGTCGACACAGTGCTTTTCTGTTCAACGCCAGTGCATCAATTTTATATCGATACTTTAAATGACGCAAAAAAAGGTTTCGAAACACCTTATGTCGAAAAAATGGGCTAAACGCATAAACGTAGTGTCACATGACATAATTAGCATATTGGCAGCTTCTGTGTTTATGGTGTGGTGAAATCAAATAAAATAAACCAAAATTAACATTCGTATTTCCAAAACAGTCTAATAAAAGTTAATCAGAAAAAAATCTATAACAAAGTACAAAAAGATGAAAACTCATTTAACTTGTTATTTTTATGTAAGCCTATATAATTTAATAATGGGCTATGTTTTTTTTTTTAAACAGACTATTTGCATATGATTTGCGCAATAGGTGAAATTAAGTATGGAAACAGCTGAAGGGCAATTTTTTTTTTTTGCGATACAACAAAACTACATTTTTTTTAAGGATGACGTCATCACGCACACCATTTTATCGGTAGAAGGCCAGTTGGATCGAAACAGGTTAGAAACAGCAAATTTCGAAATTTCAAATTTTTTATGCAAATTCTCTTGTCGATAGCAAAACAGCGAAAAAACTGGATGGAAACTAGGCTACAGAATGAAAGTGAAGGTCAATATTAATGTTGCTAAACCAACTCTTTTGTAATACAAATGGGGTTTGCAATTTTTCTTTAGTTAAAGGGCTAAACTGACTTTGGTTTGCAATAGGTTACGATCATGCTAAGAAAAATCTGCAAACAAAGCTTGCGAACAAAATCGAAGCTAAGCACTTGAATTTTTTACCCAGTGATGTAATATTTTACTATTTGACAAGCAATATACTTAAAAGACTCTCAAACTGTCCAATTGGCAAAACCGAACAGATATACAAAATATATTTAAGAAACGATCATGAGGACCTTGGCAAATCTCTTCATGTAGTGCCCGACGATCTGTGGGTCTGGACACTCCAGCTTCTTAATGATCTCGAAGCTCTGGTTAAGCTGCGAGAAGACGTCCACTACCGAACAGGAGAAGAGAGCGTGCTCTGAAGTTTGCTGATACTGTAGAAAAGAAAGAGTTGGATGTGCAAGTCAGGAAAGGTACTAGAATAGAAAACACGAGAGACCGCGCAAGCAATTTGCAGCCAGACGTCAGGTGTGAGCTCTTTCGTCTGGAAATAATTGGGTCGAAGTGAGGCTGTGGCAGGTTCCCAAAGGGGGCTCGCTGGAAGTAATGAACTAAAGAGTGTGCTTATTGGTTCAGGAACATGCTGAGGTGCTCGGAAGGGCACTCATTCATCAAATTCTGACATGTCTGGCTGCAGGCGTGAGGTCTGTTGTTACTGTAACTTATTGTAGCTGCTAAGCTAAATAGTAAGTATAGCTTTACAGTAAATTCCTATTTTTTAATTTTACTAATATTATGGCAAAAGTCAAACTATATGTTATTAGTTTAAAAAATATAGATTTTTTTTTTTTAGCTTGATAATCTTTTAAATATTGATTAGTAGGGCTGTCGCAATTAATCGCATACAAAATAAAATATTTTGTTTACTGTGTTTATTTATTATGTACATGTACATGCCAATGGTGATACTTTAAAGGCTGATTGCCATTATGAATGATATATAAACCAACCTATATGCCTCTACAACATTCATATCTGGGTTGCTAGGGAGCTCAACAATGGTTGCTAGGACGTGGAAAACAGATGTTTTTTTTCACCACAGTATGTCTATGGGGCAACATTTGGGGGCTCTTGCGCCCAATTCTTCCTTTGAGATACAACCTGTCAAATTTGGCTGCAAATCTATGAGATTGTTTGTTTAAAAATACATAACTTATACCTTTTGTATATATATGTTCTTGTTGATTTATAAACTATGGTATTTGTTGCATCTGCATCGAAGGGCCTTGAAGATAATGCACCAAAAGGCAAGAGAAATAAATCTCACCCCATCTTTCTTGTCGCGCTCCAGGGCTCCGTGCAAAAAGTCTCGAGACACCTCCTCATTCTCATCCAACCACTGGATGACAAACGGCTCGAACCACCTGCAGAGTAACATCACCACCTAAAGCTCTATTACCCATCATACCACGGTCACAGTGACATTTAGAGTGTGTATGACTCGGATAATACGTGTGTGAGATGGGAGACTTCAGGAGTCACTCACGTGGGATATTCAGGCACTCTGCTCTTGAAGAAAGGCAGATCTTTGCAGTATTCATTGTAGAGCCACTTTACTTTGAAGTGCAGGTTCATGTAATCGGCACTCTTGCACAGGCGGTTCTTTTCATGCTCTGAAAGCCACGATGTGAAGACAAAAGCTCTTCACGAAACAGTTTGAGATATAATGCCACATAACACATCTGCAGAGATTGGAGAACCCCTACCGAATCAGCAGATGAGAAGAACTCCGCCACATGTCGACTTTTCACCAAGTGTGAAATTTAAGTGGCTATCAATGTGAAACCCTGCTTGTGTTTCTAACCAAAAATCTAAAACTAAAAGAAGCAAACCTTTTTTATTGCATCTCATCTGTCAGTCAAGTTATGAGCACTGCAGACCTACAGCTGAAACTTTTTAATGAGCTTCTGGAGTCTACAAAATAGTCTACAAGACCAAGAATCAATCAATACAAAGGCTAGACAGATCAAGAAAAGCTTCTTAGCTTAGACTCACCTTCCATTGCGTACTTCATATCTTGGGCGAACAGGTTCCACATAACCTCTGCGCTGATCTTTCCAACATTGAGCTCCTGCGGAAACCTGTGTGAACAAGAATACAAAATATTAAGAGCCTAAAAAGGTTCACGAATGTATTTTTTGTGCAGTAAAATTGTGCCGGACTCACTGGTTAAGGCAGGGGGTGTAGGAGTTCTTGTCCTCTTCGATAATTGAGACAATGAGGGTGATAAGCTTAGACCAGAAGTCTAGGTTCTTGATACTCGGACCTTGTTCCTCTGGAGGAACCTCTCCTTTTTTGTTCTGCACAAAAGGAATTCATTTTGAAATGGTAGCTTGAAGCATTTTATGGCTTTTCATAATCTGCCAAACTCTGGAAGAAATTAGCCCACTAAGGCGCACAGCAGGAATAGCTTATTTCAGCCAACAAACAAACAAACACAAATATGCCAACCGCTCCAGGGGAACACGATACAGAACAAACTATAGCAAAATATAGTAAGTAGCCCAGGGTTAGATGTTTAATTCAACAGGAAGAGTGTTTGATATTTATGAGGGAAGCCTGTAACATCTTCAAAGCAGCATGAACAAAATGACTCCGAGGCTACCGGAGTAAAGAGCTTTGGGGCTGATCAGGGCCGGTGGGCCGGAAAGCATCGACTCACCGGGTCCGTTTGATATTCTCGACTATACAGCTCGTGGCAGTTGTTGAAAATGTATTCGTAGGTCGAGTTGAGGCAAGCCTTCACACAGTCCTTCACTACCTGGCTGGCACGAGGAGGGCTCTGGAGCTCTTGGACCTGGAGAAAAAAGTTATGGATAATTTGAAGAATTGTATAGAAAAATGTATGCAAAATGAAAGTGGTCTGAAATTTTTTTAAAGAATCATTCAGAGATGATTCGATGATTCGAAAAACGTATAAAAATAGCAGAATAACACCATGTGGAAAATAAAGGTGCACGAAAATTGCATGACAAAAGAGAATTGTATTAAATGACAACTGTGGAAAAATAATAATAATAATAAAATAACATTAAACAAAGAAAAATGGTATGAAAAAATGTATTTTATTAAAATATCTTAGTAAAGATTTTATTAAAATATTTTAGTAAATTGTACAAAAAATAAACCACACAGAAAATAATCTATATTTTAGAGAAAATTGTATCAAAAAGATTGCATGAAAAAGAAATTATAAAAAGAACAGTCACACAAAACCGAAAATTGCACGGAAATCGGTAAAAAAAGAACACCATACAAAAATGAAAATCCACACAGTCAGAAAAGAGAAAGAAGTTGGACAAAACCTGTCTTGTAAAATGAAAAACCATTGCAAATCATTACATGAAAAACTTGCAAAAAAAGTATAAAAATATATATTTTTTTATTTACTAAGATTATTCAAGTCAACAGCATCAAGGAATCACAACTAACCTTCATCCTGAAGAATGTGATACTGGTTAGCAGGTCCACAGTAGACTTGAGGTCCTGCAGTCTCTCGGGGCTGCTAGCTGGGAAATTATTCTTAAAACACACAAGAAAAGAAAAGGTGTCCCTTTGTCATCAATGCTCATTTCAGACTTTTCATTATAACGTTTTTTTTACGCAGTCACATCAAACAAACCAATCTCATTTGTCTGATTCACTAAACCCACCAGCAGGTGAAGGCCACACCAACCATTTACCTTTAGTGACAGACACAAGAAAAAGTGTGACTACTCAAGGAAATACCAAAAAGTCCCAATACCCTGTACATAGAAAGGTCAATCCTCAGGGAGTTGTGAAGCTGGTCCAGAAGCTTGACAAATCGCTCTTTCTACAAAACACAAAACAAAATAATTTTTCAAATTATAATTATTAGTAGAAACTCTTCAATGCTGAAATCTCTCTTTTTGGTGTGGTTGGATGAAGCATTTACCCCAAAGTTAGAGGCAGCGAAGCGGTCCGAGGCAGACACGTTGTTGGTGGCCTGGGTTGTGTGAGCGTAGTAAGCGTTGATGTTGGCCAGTAGGGTGCTCATGACGGCAGGCACTCCAGGACACATATACTTTGATGACAAACAGGCGAAGTGTCTAGAAACAGGAAGAAACAAAAAGTACGTAAGCAAACAGCTAAAACTTCAATGGCAAAACTTAGGGGGGAGAATCATACGTCATGGCTTGATAAATAGACTCCACTCCGTAGCGCATGGCAAACTCGTCTACGATTTCTTGGGGCGTCTCTTCAAAGTAGACCTTCCATGCATCATCACCCTTGGCATCTGGTATCTTCACCACCCCGTTGTTCTGGATGTCCGTTAGATAGTGGAAAAGGTTCTACGGAGAGATGGAGAGAGGATAGGTTCTCAAAGGACTAATTTAATATACTCCAGCAGGCACTATGTTATTAAGCATGGTAATAAATAATAGTAGGAGGAATATGAGAATGACAAATAGGATCATGACAGCATCAGACTGACCTCGTGCAAGCAAGTGTACTGGACGTGGTACGGAGCTACGGTTTCCTCTCCTTTGATCTCCACACTGATGTGCATGCGAATGGCTCCAGACACAGCAGACTTGTCCGTACGCTTGTCTGAAAGGAAGCAAAATGAAGTTTGTTACAAGTTGGTAAGTTGGAAAAAAAACTGTGTGAGCTGTGTGATAAAATGAAGTTGTACAAAAACCAATGCTATCTCACGACCAATTTGTACGTATTTTATGAGGTGGCTAATTTGTATGAATGTGTACAACCTCACTCATACGATTTTGTACGATTTGTCTAAACCCCAGAGATGGGTAGGTTTAGGGGCAGGGTGGAGGTCATTCGTACAAATTTATATGAATTAGCAACTCGTAAAATACTTACGATTCAGCAGAAATCATATGAATCTGTATGAGTGAGGTTCTACAAATTTGTATGAATTAGCCAATTGCTTTGAGAAAGAAAATGAGTCTAAAAAAAAAACCTTGAAAATATAAAAAAACGATAATTATGTGAAAATCCCGTTAAAAAAGAAAATTGAACGAATGCTGTGAAAAAGAAATTAATATGGAAAGGAAGATCATTAAAAAGATAACTTCATAAAAAAAGAAATTGAAAAAAGAAAAAATTCAAGTAAAATGTGTAACTTCAGTTCCCTATCAGGAACTCGAGCTGCGTCGAGACGCTTTGGGAACGCCCTCCAGCGTGACCGCTCTGAAACGTGTGT
>JAUCMU010000047.1:7996751-8016390 GCA_032275025.1 Enteromius treurensis | reverse complement strand
TCAATGAACAGCATTCGTAGATAAGTGTCTTTCTTGTACAGATGTGTGAGGGCCAGATGGAGGGTTGTGTTGATGGCATCGTCCATGGAGCTATTTGGACAAGACGCAAACTGCATGGGGTCAAGAGAAGGTGGCAGCAGACTCTTAATGTGCCTCATGACGAGCCTCTCAAAGCACTTCATGGTGATTGTTGTAAGTGCAACGGGACGATAATCATTGAGGCAGCACACCGGAGACTTCTTCGGCACGGGATGATGGTGGTTGACTTTAGGCATGTTGGGATGACGGCGCTGCTCAGGGAGATGTTGAAGATGTCTGTGAAAACATCTGCCAACTGTTCTGCACTTTCCCTGAGCACTCAGCCAGGAATGTTGTCAGGTCCAGCAGCGTTTCGTGGGTTAACTCTGCTCAGAGTTTTCCTTACGTCAGCCGTGGTAAAACAGAGCAACTGGTCTTCTGAGGAGGGGATGGTCTTCCTCGCTGTAAAGGTATTGCATGCCTCAAACCACGCGCAAAAGCTGTTCAGCACATCTGGAAGGGAGGCATCGCTCTCACAGGTAGGTGGAGATGGCCTGTAGTTGGTAATGGACTGGATGCCTTGCCACATGCGCCAAGTGTCACCGCTGCTCTGGAAGTTCCCATGGATTCTCTGGGAGTGTGCATGCTTTGCCTCTCTGATGGCTCAAAACAAATTAGCATGCGCTGTTATTAGTGCATCCTTGTCTCCAGCTCTGAAGGAAGAGTCTCTTGATCTTAGGAGCGCACACAACTTTGTGGTCATCCACGGCTTCCGGTTGGAATGTACAGTGATGGTCTTGGAGACAGTCACGTCATCAATGCACTTATATATGTAGCCGTTCACCGATGCCGTGTACTCCTCCAAATCGATAGAGTCGCCGTTGGTTGCAACCTCCCTAAACATGTCCCAGTCAGTGCACTCAAAACAGTCCTGAAGTGCAGAGATGGCTCCTGCTGGCCAGGTTTTAACCTGTTTCAAAACTGGTTTAGAGCGTCTGACAAGTGGTCGTTATACTGGAATCAACATAACAGAGATGTGGTCTGAGTATCCGAGGTGGAGGCGGGGCTCTGCGCGATACGCGCCCGGAATGTTTGTGTAAACAAGATCCAGCGTGTTCGCACCTGTTGTAGCAAAGTCCACATACTGATGGAATTTAGGGAGCACTGTCTTGAGATTTGCATGATTGAAATCTCCGGCGATAATAAACAGTGCGTCGGGGTGAGCATTCTGCAGCTCGCTAATAGCTCCATACAGTTCCCACAGAGCCTCTTTAGACTTGGTTCCTCCTCTGGTGAAATCAGCTACTGAGTTCATGGCTGGAACAAAATTATGGCAAGAATAGAAAGACTGGCAGTGAATAGAAAAAAACAACAATCCAACAAAATAATTTAGTGAGGGTGAACAATTTAGTCAAACAGGTCCTGGGCATAGGCTTAATCATATGTATTTTCAGCAAATAGCTGTCGGTTAGAGTGTCAAGAAACATTTTGCAATGTGTGTGTTACAGCACAGAATGAGCTGGCAGGAAAAGGTTCAGGAATTTGTGATGAGCTAATCACTTTAGAGGTCATGTCACCAGATATGTGTGACCTCACACTGATTGATCTACCTGGAATTGCCAGAGTTCCAGTAAAAGGACAACCAGAGGATATTGGAGACCAGGTGAATCATATAATCTAATTTTGCAGGTCACATTCAGCACCGTATTTATTCAGTTTTAAAGCTTCATGTTCTGTCTTTATATCTTGTAGATCAAACGTCTGATCAAGAAATTTATCGAGAAGCAAGAGACTTTAAACCTGGTTGTGGTCCCTTGTAATATTGACATTGCAACAACTTAAGCATTAAAAATGGCACAAGAAGTAGATCCCGAGGGCAAAAGAACTGTTGGTAATGAAGCAGAACACTTTCAATGTCACCAAATATATTTTAGCAAATATAAGATTTTAAAAATATTTATTGTTCCTACTTACAGCCATTCTGACCAAGCCAGACCTCATAGACGCGGGAACAGAGACAAAAATTCTAGAAGTCGTCCAGAACAAGATAATTCCTCTCCGCAAAGGTTACATCATGGTGAAGTGTAGAGGTCAACAGCAGATCAATCAGAAACTTTCTCTGGAGGAGGCTACACAAAAAGAGAGAGAATTCTTCCAAAAACACAACTATTTCAGGTAACATATGAAAACGTAATTAGCCTTTTGCTAAATATGTCGATGAGACTTGATTTGCCCTGTTTATATCAGGTTGCTTTGTTTTACAGTTTCAACCAGTGTTCTAGCTTGGCAGTCCAAAAAGCAACATAGTGTTGACCTACATCTGGCACATGTGGAATAATGATCTGGTCCACATGTAGCGTGGAATGATGGCATTGAGTGCATCACTCCTGTTTGCCAGATCTGGGCCAAAAACAGGCCATAGCAATGTCACATGTCAGCCAATTTCAAAGAAATAAACCAGATTGGACCTTATCTGAGCAACACAATCTTCATATATTATTTATAGAGTCCTCTATTAAAAGTAAAATCATTGAAGAAATAAGAGAACAGAAAAAAGAAAAAGCTCAAAAACTACAACTGACTTAAGCCACAGCCAGTATGAAATCAACTAAAGATAAAATACATGAAATCTCTGAAGTTCTCAGCAGAGGAGGATTAAACTACTACACTAGTGATGCGCGGGTCGTCTCGTAACCCGCGGACCCCACGAAATTGCCAAGCAACTACCGCTGCCAGCTACAAGCGCATCAAGCGAGCGCACATTCAGCTATGCTGGCCGGGTGCTGGAGTCCAGGCGAAATAAAATAACCCCCCCGGTACAGTGGATGCTTTTCTTTTTTTTCCACAGCGAACGTAAAACGCTAAATGAACATTTCCGCGTGATAAATGAAAAAACGCTGCTTTGTAAATGTTTAAAATGTGTTGAATTATCTTGTTATTAATATGACCTGATTTATCGTTCATGTTCATAATCATATGTTGTTACCAGTGTACAGGGCGCTGTTTCCAAGCACTTTCAGCCTTAAATATAGGCTGTTTTCATTTGAATTACATTGCCTATAGTATGTCTATTTAATGGTCGCGGGTGTGGGCGAGGCGGGTTGTAAAAAAATATACAGTGGTGCGGGGCGGGCTGGGGCAGGCCAAATAATTTCATAAAAGCTGGACCCGCGGGTGGGAAGAATACCCGACCCGCACATCACTATTGCAGACTACTAATTTTTGTAGTTTTGTGCTTCAAGTTGATCTTGGTAGTGTGTAGATGTGTCAGTACGCGAGAGTTAATGGCGCATGTTTTCTTCTAATGTAGATAATACATACAGACAGCAATACAGTTCTCGGTCAGAACGATACAGGCTTCAGCTGCGATGGAACGGCCAGTACCTTCCGAGTCATGTTCAAGGAGCCTGTGGAAATTCTTCCCAGCGTCAACTACATCGCCTGCGCCACCCTCAAGGTACAACAGACTGTTGATATATTAGCCTTCTGTGTTTCAAACATCGCTAGTTTTACGATTGCACATGTAGTTCCCTTGAAATCCCTTTGTTACAAAAAAAAAAAAAAAGATTATTTAATACAGTATTTCATGAATTCTAAATTAACCTTTGATGTATTGGTGCCTTTGCAGGGGCCAGACTCTCATTATGGGACCAAAGGGATGCGTAAAGTCACCCACGAAGCCCCGGCTACTGGTACAAAGACCTGCTTTACATTCTGCTACGCTGCGGGCAACAACAATGGCACTTCTGTAGAGGATGGACAAATCCCGGAGGTCATCTTCTACACATAATGACCAAGCAGAATCTTCTCACGATGGAGGATTCTTGCGTTGCATTTTGTGGCCAACTCACCGGCCTCCATGTAGACCGGCGACCAAATACTGATCTCTCATTTCTAATGGCTTTTGTTTCTAAGATTTCAAGCACGAGAATTCAGTCCTTTCAAAGTGTACTTAGGGTACAGATTCTGTTTCTACCCAAGTAGCACCTTGTAGTACCACCTTGATGTTATGAGCAGCCAATTAATGAACAAATAGGCGAACTTGTCCTTGCAATGATCCAGTACAGGTACAGTTTAACTCTAGAGGGTAACTCTCTTCCATTTGTACATTTATTTGAATCCTGACGACTGGTGTTTCTTTTTTGGGTTCCACCTTTGACCCTTGATTGTTCAATAATCATCAGTCCTTCAAGTTGCACTGATGCACTTAAACCCCCAGGTGCAACAGCAAGTTTGGGGGGGAAATTACACTACATCTCAATTAAGACGTCAATTCATTGTAAAATGGACTGTTATGTACCCGTTTTGAGTGGCCTGCACCCCTTGTTAGAGGTGAAACTCCATTTCTTTGACGGCAGTGTAAACGGTAGATGTTTATAAGGTGTTGTTTTACCATAGTTGCCCTTCTTGTAGTGATAAACCACAAGAGCACTTGCATTCACAATGCCACGATGTATAAAAGCTCTAAAGTATTGACGGCAGTGAAATAGTGAAATACTGACTGACCACGTTTCTGTTACCGATTCTGAATATTCATTTATTGAGATGTTGATTTAAGGTGAACAGGAAACAGCTTCATGAATGTACCAATGCTTACTTTGTAAGCACTGTAAATAATGTCCTTGTTTTGTTTCTGTATGTTCAATTAAAGTCTGCACCCTGAGCTTGTTATAAAGCATCCATTTATGCAGCATACACATACTTAATACTAACAGCTTGAGTTTTGGGAGTGGTGGTGTTTGCTTAAGCAAAACCTACGCCTCTTTGACTCAGAGTCAAATCAGGCTGAACCCCCTTCCCCGGTCTAGGTTTCCAAGTCTACAGCTAAAAGAATATTTGCATACCAAATCAGATTGCTATTAAACTAGCTCACATTTCACTTCTGTTTCGTACACATTTGGACAAGTGAAATAAATTGAATACTTTAACATATTAAAACACACACCAATGACAGTGATTACCTTAAGAAACGCTAATCAGAGTTGATATGCAATCACATTTTAACAGAACAGGCATTGCACAAATAGGGGGGCAACTACAGTACGTTAAACTGCCTATTAAAGAGACCATACATTTCACTTAAATAGTAATTTCATTCAAACTACAATCCAGAAAGAAACCAAAACTTCTCTCTGAAAGTACTCCCAGTACCTGACTATCTTCATATATTGGCATATATAAACCCAGTATAAAAAAAAAAAAAAAAAAAAAAAAAAAAAGCACAGGAGACATTGCATTGCTGATTAAGCTTGATGTATATTTTAGGCTTACACAAACATGAGTCTTCCAGAAATATTTCAGGTTGGTACTTTTAGGTATATTGCTAATATCTTAATATTACAGCACACACAGAATATACATGCTTTTTCGTATTCAGGTTATGTACACAGTACAAAAATTGCACAAGTTATTATATTAGAGTCAGTTTTGGCACAAATCACCACATTTCAAATCCCACTAGTGGGTTTCAGCCCCCATTTGGCTGCTGGTCTTGCACAAGTCAGACAATACGGCATCTTAAAACCATGGTCACATCTCCTTTAGTGTTCTGGTCTCGCTTTATGAGGGAGAAAGAAATATAGCTCAAGTAAGTCTACAGTTTGTCCAAGTAGTCATCTAAAGCTGGAATGCTTTCTTTGAGGCCCTTGTGCTTTCGTGTCTCAGTTACAAGCTGGAAAGGCTTGCAACTGGCTTCCATGGGGTCTCCAGGAATGTTCTGCCAATGGTCAAACACACACTGCGGGAAAGCTTGGCCAGATGTGTTGGAGCGAAGGTCAGCTGTGAAACCTGCGTAAAGATAACGGTAACTTAAACACAAGAGGAAGACAACAACAACAACAAAAATCTTTGATTTACTCACCAAATGATTCATTGACGGGCAATTGCCCTCCTTCTCCTTGTCCTCAGAATCCAATTTGATTTCCATCTTTTGAATCAGCTTAGCGGTTTCCTCCTTCTTAAAGTTCATGATGGCATCAAAGATCTATACAATGGGAAAAGTTACAGCGCCATAAAATATCCATAGATATAAAGCAAACTAACCCAAGCTGTTCACCACAGCCATATCAGATTGAATTTTATCATCAAGACAATCAGGTCAAAGTGAAGAATTTTTAAATCATCATTAACGGCTTGGATAACAACTATAAAAGTTATCCACACACAGTGCAAGATTACTCACTTTGAAGATAGGGTCCAGAATCAGTTGGGTAAAAGTCCTGGGAAGTTTTTCACCATCTGGTGTAGTAGAACACAGGCTAAACTTGCCAGAGGAAGGGTCAGAGTACCTGCGAGAAACGGTCATGCGTTACATCAAGAAACATTACATTACGATTTTGTTGGGATTTCCGGTCTCACCTGTCTCCCCAAAGATGATTCTTCATCATGTCCTCAACCTTCCTGCACTGCTCGGCTGGTTCCAGCTTGGCTTCATCTTTGGCAGCAAACTTCGTCACATACATCTTCGCAAACTGCTTCAAAGTGAAAGCCCATCCATGGAGTCCAGATCCAAAGCCAACAGTACCAACGACTGGGTCGATCTAAGAGCAGGATGTTTAATAGACACTTAGTGTACTTAATTTTAGGACAATCAATCAATTTACAACTCACCAAAGAAACAGCATAGGGTAATTTCTTTGAAAAATTTTAAAGGTCCCAGGAGCAAGCCATGAGGCACTCACCATAATGTTGCCCATCGGTCCATTCTCATCCTCACCATAGGTGGAGATGATCACGTTGACATTCTAAATGATGCGCTGGAAAGTCTGGTACAGCTCTTCAGGCCTAGCTGCAGCACTGCACGATCCATCTTGTTCATCATTAATACCGGCTTTATTCTCTCAACAATGACCTGTCTGAGCACGGCCTCGGTCTGGATGTGCACACCTGCAAGACAGCAATTTTTGATCATTTGAATAAATAGGCCTCGTATAATGCAACATTTAATGTAGAGCAACATCTAGAGCTCTACGAAGAACGTTTAACTTTCCAAGAACTGTTCGCTGAAGTGTTCTTTAGGGAATCTAAAATGTTTTTTCTATGGCATCGCTACAAAAATATCCACTTAACAGTGTACCTACGTCTACCAAACCACCACCATTTTAGCTTTATGACAATGGATGTGCTCACCAGATGCACAATCCACTACCACCAATGCACCATCTGTGGCACAAAGTGCAGCCGTAACCTCTGAAGAGAAGTCAACATGCCCTGGTGAGTCGATTAGGTTGATGAGGAAGCCTGAGCCCTCTTTGCACTGCTTTACGAAGGCCAAATCATTATCAGTGAGCTCATAGAACAGAGATGGCACTGTGGGTGCAAACGGTGAAGTTTTAGGTGCACATGCACCTAATGCTCAATCCTTGTATGCCAGTCTTAACAGATTTAGGTGTTGCGAGGTGAAATTGAAATATTTAACACTCACGTGGGCTTAATGGTGATGCAACACTCCTGCTCGTCCTTCTTCGCATCAGTGAAAAGGGTTTCTCCAGCACGGGCCGAGACAACGATACCAGCTTTGGACACCAGGGAGCCGGTCAAAACCGACTTGCCGTGATCAATGTGTGAGACCACGGACATGTTACGGATATTGGAGCTCTTGTCCATGATGGAACAGATCTGGTCTACTGTGAGGCAAACCTGGGAGGTGAAAAGAGAACCAAGTGTTTCTGGTTAGAAGAATATATTGTACCTAAATGTGCACTCAGTCCCAACACTACCTATGGTTTTATGATGACCAATCGATCAAGAGGCATTCACGGATACAAACTATGCAGGAGCAAAACCACATTTTGTCCCTTTTAGTGTAATATGAACGCCATTTTAATGAACTTCTGAAAAGTGGCTGTAAGTGTAGTAAAAATGTATATTGCGCAGTGTATTTCAATAACAAGTGCTAATAGCTGATGTGACCTCAAGATTCTTCATGTACTCAGATGTTGGTGTACCCTCTAATACATCTTAAAGTCTAATTAACTTTAGTCAGGCAATAAAACGGTTGCAGAACAATGTGCAAAGACAAATATTCAGTGGGTTTACACACCACTGAAACACGTGAGAAGCAATATAGCGGACCTTTTTCCTGCGGCAAGACATGGGTGCAGCATTTTGTAAATTCTATTGGTAACGTAAAGCCTTATATAGTTACAAAACGGTTCATTTTGCTGCTTGATATTGAAAAGCTGTTAATTTAATGCATTGTTTATCATGGACACATTATGATTTTTAGTGCAAACAGTGTTTTCCTCCTAGTTATTTACCTATATACCTCAACCATAGGCTTCCTTCCGCGTTCAGGAAAAAGGTGGATAGGCTTTGATGAAACCAGGGTAATAAAACCAGGCAAAAGTAACGTGACCCACACCATTTCAGCGCAAGACTATGTACTAAAAATGAGCAGTTCAGCAAAAATGTATTTTCAACAGTAAATGTACACAAACTTATAGACTAGGGAGGATTTAATTCATATTCTGGTCAATGTTTCATAAGTTTCTCGTGCAGCGTCCTCACTATTGAACCAAATTCATCCATTCGAAGCACTGAAATTGTGCCAAAATATCAAACTTTAGAAGATTATTAACGCATAAAGAAAACGCCATCATATACCCACTTACCATTTTGCCCGATGTTTTTGGATTAACGGTGAACTCAGTTTAACACCGCCCGTCACGTTAAGACACAAGCGGGGGAAAGACAGAATGAACCAACCCTCATGAATATATATCAAGCGCGCGCCGCACGTGTCGTACGTGATGACGTTGGGCCACGGCTCGCATTTAAAGGTGCAGTATCACTACCAGTTTCCAGGATGACAGAAAATGTAGAGAACAGGGTATCCAATGCGATAAAATATACTTTAATCCCAGTAAAGTACAGGTACACGAAATGGATCATTCAAACATTTTAAACTGTTTCCTTTATATATCCAGAATAAAACAGGCATTCGACCAGCAGGTGGCGCTTTGTCACTAAATTCACAAAGCCAAAGTTTAAAGTCTTGCAAACTCTTGATTTACACGCTATCAATCACTCATTTTTAAATGTTTCTCTTGCAGTCGTGATGCTAAAGGTGATAAATCATATATTTGACAGATCATGATGCTGGTTTAAGCTGGTCCTTGGTTGGCCATAAACTGGTTTAAGGTTAAAAGCTGGTTTAAGCTGGTCCTGAGCAGGAGACAGTTGCTTAGGACCAGCATATGACCAGCTCAAACCAGCATCAATCCTTCAAAAACAACCTAACCGGCATATGCGGTTTTTTTTGTTTGTTTTTTTTTGAATGTGAATATTAGGCAATATTGAGATTCAATATGTGCTTTGGCTGGAATTAAGTAATAAAAAACTAATTTGCTTTACAAGGTTAGATATCGTATTGAATTTAATATGCATCTAAAACAAGGCTGTGTGGAATAAACATGGTGACATGTGCCATTTTTCCTGGACACGTGCTAGCCGG
This sequence comes from Enteromius treurensis, assembly GCA_032275025.1. Lineage (NCBI taxonomy): Eukaryota > Metazoa > Chordata > Actinopteri > Cypriniformes > Cyprinidae > Enteromius > Enteromius treurensis. Next base: position 8,006,918 of record JAUCMU010000047.1, on the reverse strand, counting down.
TTTTTCTTTCATTTAAAGTACCTCAAGAGTGTTTCGAAAACATAAGGAACCGATGTCATACACCATGCCATTTGAACTGATGTCATTTGTTTGCACACACAGACAAAGCCAAAACCTAGATATTTTAGGCAATATAGAAATCCTGGCCAGGAAAAATAGCATGTATACGATCGGCCTAAATAAACAGCTTTCACAATAACAAGCACTGTGAATAAAAGTCATGTTATTTTCAGCTCACTTTTAAAACTGTTTTATGGAGTGTCTGCAGGGCTGGACTGGGACAAAAAATTGGCCCTGGCATTTAGGCCTACCTTTATTTATATGAAGAGTTCAAAAAATGAGATAACGATACTGAGTGAATGCGCTCCACACGTTGTATATTTTTACTTTCACTTGAAATGCACTGAATCCCAACCTCCAGCCACTGAGAAGTACCATCATAGAAACATTTACAAAGTAGCCAGAAAGAAATGCTAATTTTAAAGAAAAGCATCAGACGTGCTTAGAGTCTTTTGCATCTGAACTCTATATACAGCCTATATATCCCCCTATAAGAAAAGAAGCTAAAAAAATTATATACATTTTCAATTAATAAAAATAAGAATGCAACTGTGCTTATAAAGGCTACTATAAATAACAATTCTGCCAGTAATCTTCACACTATGGGACAGCAAAGATCTCCACAAAGAATGCAAACACAGTACTGAGACAGTACGTGTATCTTTAATATCGAAAGTTTTTTTTAGTTATTTATTTATTTATTTAGTACAAACTCACAAAATAAAAAATGGTGTACTTAATAATATTCCATATGGTTGGATAAAAATGAAAAGTCAGGTCCTATTTAAATCTAGATTTATTGGCATTGGCCCATGGAAACCTTTAAACTGTGCACTCATTTGACTTTTTTGCTTGTTTTAAAAATTGTTCTACGTACATACCCGTGGCACGCATGCACGCATTAGGACAGGTTTCCCCTTCATGCGAGCTTCTGTTATCAAGTCCCATACCGATTAAACATCTTTCTCCTCCTGCATGTCTCTTTGGCTCATCATTCACAGCAGAGCAAACCTATTTCTTGAAAATGCTGCTGTGTACATTTCGGAATTGCCGTGGGACATTTCGTGGCCTCCACCTCTAAATTTTTAAGCTACTTTCCCCCAGCTTTTCAGCTCCACTGTTTTGCTTTGGTCTGTCCACTTTGAGGGACGGTGAGAAAGTTGGAGAAGAAGTGAAGCAATAAATAAATCCCTCCATATATATATATAATGCTTTGTGATGGGGTGTCGTCCCTGTATGATGGGCGGAAAAAAGGCTTGCCTGCTAGATTCACATTCAATGGCAGTCCTGTAATTCGCAAAAGCTGGCAGATGATGTACGTTACAGCTGGATTGAATATGTGATTCAGCACATTGCAGGTTTTGGCTCGGGTCATGCATTTGCTTTGAAGCCAAGGGCATAAGAGCAGTTGGATGCATGCACTCAACTATAATGACAGATTTTGCACTTCAGTGAGAATGTTTCATTTCTAAAGACTGTGCCCTATTTTTGTTTTTCCTTGCAGCCTACAGATTCGCGAGGCTGGAGCATCCAGATGGTAACAGCGCCCACGTGGATTGTATGTGAAGTAGAGAAAAAAGTATACCATTGCATTTATGCTGTTATCGTCTGCGTGACAACATTCTTCACTGTTGTTGAGAGGTGTACGGGAGGAAGAAGAGAATGCAACCACTTCAAGGTTACTAGTTCACTGAATACAACCATTTTAATCAAACCAGAGAGCATGCAGTTTTTGACAGTGACACAATAGGAGACCATCAGTCCGTCTTGAGATGAAATCAAAGTGACAGAAAAGAGCAACTTGGTCAGGCGCATGAGCCTTCAAACCAAAGAGTGGCTAAAAAGTGTCAGTCAATAAATGAAGTGAGCTGAAAATATTTTCATGGGATGTTGGTTACGGCTGCTAATACTTAGTTAAGTACTTTTCAGTGTAACTAAGTACAAAAAAACCCCTTGATTTACAGAAAAGAATAATTCATATTAGAATTTAGAGTGAAAAAAACAGAATTGTCTTTGACAGCTCACATTTTGTTTCTTTTTCGCTTTTATTTCATAATTTTTTTTTTTACCATTATGGTCACATATCACAAAAATGTGCTCTATGAATGTTTTGCTTACATTCCCATGGAGTTAAAGGAATAGTTCACCCAAAAATGTAAAATCTGTCATTATTTACTCACCCTCAATTAGTTCCAAACCTGTGTGAATTTCTTTGTTCCTCTGAACACAAAAGACAGAAATCTTGAAGAAATTTAGTAACCAGGCCGTTTTGGGTCACCGTTGACTTCCACAGTATTTGATTCTTTCTGCTATGGAAGTCAATGGTGACCAAAACAGCCTGGTTACAACACATCTTCCTTTGTGTTCCCTAGAACAAAAAAATCACACAGGTTTGGAACTACTTGAGGATGACAGAATTTTCATTTTTGGGTGAACCATTCCTTTAAGAATTTTATTTCAGACTGCTCTCTGATCAGTTTTTTGTCAGGTTTTTTGTTGTTGTTTTGTTTAATGCAAACAGTAAGAAAACATGTTTGTTTTATTATTTTGCAGGCATTCCAAGAATGTTAGTTTTGAGTGTTTTCTGAATGTTCCAAAACAAAAAAATGTAGATCCATCCAACTATAACTTTCCCTAATGTATAAATAAATTCAAAAATGAGTGCCGTTTTTGAGAATAGTCTTAAATACCTGTTATTTTTGAACAAACATTGCATTTGTTTGTAGCTTCTCACTGGAGCTTACACTACACCTACATCCTACATTATCCACTGGAATGGCAACAGTACAACAATTAGCTAGAGATGACAGTTTCTAAAGTTTTAAATATGGATATTTTTCTTGCACAAACACGTTAATTTATTTCAGATATCCTGAACCGCCAGGAGCCGTGTGGAGCACTTTTTATGATGTATGGATGCATTTTTTTTATTTTATCAATGCCCTTTCACTGCCATTATAAAGCTAGGATGGATCTCCATCCATTATTTTTTATATAACTCTGATTGTATTTATCTGACAAAAAAATATATATATATTTTTACGGTAATATACCGGCAGCTTGGGTTAAATAACGGTAAAACCTTAATTTATTTTACGGCAAAATATTGAAAAATATAATATGAAAATTTTTGTTTTGTCAATAGTTTTACGGTTTTATTACCGTAATTTATATAATAAATAATACTATGTAATAATACCGTAATTTTAATGAGACACTGTAATATCTGAAGTAATGTTAATATACCGTACTGTTAAAATAGTGAAATCCATTTTGTACCTTTGAAATACACTGATAACTACCAAATGCAGGTGTTTACGAGAAAGTCAAATGATGAACCAAAGCTCATCCCAAGTGGCTTTCAAATAGTAAAACATATAGAAGGTTTCATTCTCACAAACACTAAACACCATCATGGTAAGACTTATTAAACTAAAATGGGCAATAAACATTCATTTAACAACATTAAATATAACATACAACCCTAATAAACATAACTGATACAAAAAACTAAGAAGAAACCAAGTTATTTCAAAGAAAAAACATCAAATTCAAACAAAATTTAAAATGCAACGCAGGGAATTCTGGGAATGTCAGTTTACAGTGTTTCCCTGTTAATTTACCATTAACCATTTAACATTAAGGTTTTTACCGTAGCATTTTCACAGTTTTTTACAGTTAAATTTAGGGCCATTTTTTACAGTGTATACACTGATAGATTTTTTCCTGTGATGTTTCAAAAAGGCTTTTGTCTTAGCAAAAACTACTTTTACAGAAAAGACACTGATGCATTGAAGAAGATGGGGAAATATCCAGGAAAAACGTCCGTCCTTCAGTTTTCCTTCAAACTTTCCCTGAAATTGACACTCCATGTAGAAATTCCACCGTCTAATTATGTCTCTCGTGGAGAGGTACGTGAGTGCTTTGTAAAACGGTGGCTGATGCTTTGAACCCTGTGCGTGACGCTGCTAACTTTGATGGTGAGTAAGCACAGTGGACATACGCAAATCTGACGGTGCCGTTAATGCCTGTTTAAAGTTCCCCTGCATACAAACGACATTGTGCCTTAATTGATGACTGAATCTGTGCTTGCTGATGAAAAGTAAGCAAAGAAACGGCTCTGGTAAATTTCAACAAAGCCTATCTGAGAAACAACACATCTCCTCTGAGAATGAGAAATGTTTTTCAAGTAGTAAAGCTACAGCCTGCACAATAGATGATTCCTCGTAAATCACCATAGCTTTCAAAGTCGTATGAGCCTGTTCAGCTTCAAAGTTTTGTGTGACAGGTGATGAAATAAGATTAGAAGGAGATAGACTTGCTTTAAGAAAAGACACACTGTGCCTGATGAGATGGTAGTTGTCCATGCGTGACTCAAAGCAGCTCCGACGTCAAGAACAGGAAGAGAACAGGTCTTTACCGTTGAGAAATAAATGTAAAAAATGATGCCTTATACTACAGTCAAGTCTCATAAAGGCAGAGAAGCAATAGCCTATATTAAGTAAAAACAAAACAAAATAGTCTGGTGAAGTGGAAAGGATCATTTTAATAATGTACTAAAATTATAATTGATAATAATTAAAATAAAAAGCCATAAAACTTACACTGTAAAACACTGTAAAAACAGCAATAATAATGTTAATATATATATATATATATACTTTCTACAACTAGTAATAATAATGTTTGCTATGTATATTAGATATTTCTTAATCATCAAAACTGTGTGAAAGGTTGAATTACCTCAGACAGAAGGGAAATATGACCCTTGAACTGCTCTGGATCAGGTGTTTTCCCATAACAAGTGCCTGAAACTTACTTGCAAGTGCACCGGAACACAGATGTAACTCCAAGGAATGATTCCAGGTATGAGAAGGGAAGTGTGGTACACTGTTAAAAAATGAATGAAATAAAAAGTGCAACAATTGTAACTTCTTCTGGTAGCATATGACTACCCCCCCCAATATGAACCAATTAGCATATGAACTAATTATTTATTTTGTCCTAATGATGCGCTTTACCTGTTAAAACTCAAGCTTAATATATGATTACCATTGCTTTTTACTTTATACTGCCTACCACAGAAGTAGCAGTGTGTTTGGTTGAAATACGAACTGCTATTTCTTCAGGGTGTTCCCACAATTTTTTATCTTACATCCCAACAAAGAACAGCCAATCAAATGCAGCACCGAGGATGATGACCTGATTGCTGCGTTGGAGTTCGAACTTTGTCCTGGGTGAGCAGAGGGACAAAGACAGAGTAAGGATTGACAGATATTTTAGTTTTATCCCTTTTTTGTTTTTTTCCTCAAGGATTTCTTAAACTGCGTTACCCCTGGGTTGCAGCAATGGAGAACTTTTCAGACCAGGTGAGTCCTAATGTTTACAATTTTCTCCATTTTTTATGTGATAAATGGTACTTAACATAGACTATGTTATCTAGCCTGCCTGTGTAATATCTCATATAGTGCAAAGTTCATAAAAATGGAAAAGATATCTTTTCCGACTTCTTGTTTTGACATTTGCTTGCTTTCAACTGTTTCCATTGGATCACACTGACAACAAATGATATATATGGCAAATATATTCACCATATCAGGGTGGTGAAGGTTTGGAACTACTCGATTTGCTCTTTGATAAGAATGACGGCATCTTACGGCATGAGACTATGGGACCACAAAGCAATCAGCCATGGCCAGTTAAAGACCCTCATGTAAGTCTGGCTTCTCTCGAATTTTAACATACAAAATGAAAATTACAATTTAATGTCACTCCAAATCATTTTGACTTGTGCTGAACACAAAAGAAGATATTCTGAGGAATGTTTTTTTTTTTTTGTGGACGAAAACAGACAAAAATCTTCTTTTGTGTTCCACCAACTCAATATCTTGTCTTTCACCATCTTGTATTCTCGATTACCAGATGACGATGCCAGCTCAGGGTAACGAAGACTTCTTCAACGCACTTTTAGGTGGCTACGACTCTGTTTCTGGATCTCCAGATTGGTCGCCCTCTCCTAGCGACAGCGGGATCAGCGAAGATCCTCATTCGGATCACATCGACAGTCCGCCGCCAACCGCAAGCCCTCCTTCGGAGCCTTGCATCGTCGTGTCCCAGGCGCAACACAATCTCGACACCAACTTCCCTTTTAATTTCAGTGAGTATCAGATATTCGTGATGCAAGTCTTGGTGGTGACTCAGGACTCTGTAAACACAAATGATTAGCCTCCCACTTATTGATTCACTGCATTGTGCTGTTTTGCTACACGTTTTGAAGATAAGCCCCAATTCCTGAGCTTTGTGAATCTCTACACACGCAAACAAAGAAGGATAAATAGTATTATCTGTTGTTGCAGATGGCTGGGAGACTGGCTTCTTCCCAGACAGGGCCGGAGAGATGCAGCATGCATCTGAAACACTGCAGGCGCAACCGAACGCTGGATTCCCCCTAACTGTAAAGGACCTGCTGCTATCTGGCACGCCAGAGCCTGTGAGTTTGCACTCAGGCATGAAGCTAGGTAAAACACACAAGGCAGAATAGGGAAAAGGTGACCTTGAGAGCAGATAAAAGGTGAACTCGATAGGATTCTGAGCATCCAGGCACACCAAGACGTTAATTGGATTTGTTACTTTCATGTCCGTTTGATATTCTAGGCCACAAAGGCGAGCCAGCAGTCCTACCAGGAGCTGGTTCTCACAGAGGATGAGAAACGACTGCTTGCCAAGGAAGGACTGACTCTGCCAAATCAGTTTCCGCTCACTAAGGTACCCTCAGTTGGCAATTACTCCATAATGGTAGAGCGCAGCCGTTTGTCTTTGTAACTCAATATTTCTGCTTCCCTCCCGTGATCAAGTACGAGGAAAGGATTCTGAAGAAAATCCGCAGAAAGATCCGCAACAAGCAGTCAGCTCAAGAGAGCAGGAAGAAGAAGAAAGAATACATCGACGGCCTGGAGAGCAGGTATTGACTGTTGTGCTCGAACAAATCAAGCAAAAGTGGAAGCTACGTGCGTCGAATCATAGTAAAAATCTGAATCTGAGTTGACGCAATTTGCAGCTACTGAACAGAAACCCCCTGGAAAAACACCAGGTGGACGTTCACAGCTGCATCTGAGAATTAACTCGAGGGTGGATTTGATTGCAACCTATTTTTTTTACATGGTTCTTATGGAAAATCTGTTTTTCGTAGGATGGCAGCATGCAGCACACACAACCAGGAGCTGCAGAGGAAAGTCTTCCAGCTGGAGAAATGCAACATGTGAGGGAATCATTTACTTGCTGATCTTCACACCCCATACAGGCTCCTGAAATTGAACTTTTTTTCCCACTCTCTCCATTTCAGATCCCTGATGGAGCAACTGCGTCGGCTTCAGGCGATGGTCATGAATGGATCCAACAAAACGGCCCAGACTGGGACCTGCATTCTGGTGAGGGGTTAAAAGAAGAGATATTAGCACATGAAAGATCTATGCTTTGGGCCTTAAAAATCACACACTGCACACATACGTTACAAATAATACATAGCACTCCTCTCCCCCCCCCACCCCACCCCTTATATGTCTTATATACTGTATACAGACTTTTAAAAACACATTTATGGATGCAACACCTTTATTTTTAAATGAATTCAACTAGATTCAAATAAATTATTGAAAATAATTGGAAAATTATTATATATGCTTTTAGATGTATAACCCTGAAGAGAACCATTTGCAATTCAAATCATTTATTTACAGATTCATGATAACTGTTTCAAAGCAATTTTACAGAAAGCATCGCTTCAACCCACAACCTAGTAAGGTACCCTAGTTAGATGCAACACAAACACAAACTGAAAGCTGAAACAAGATTCCCTTTTTAAAATATTTAAAAAACAACAACAAAAAACCTACATGAAGATATGGGTCACACTCTTAGTTTGTACTTAGTAGTCGTCAATAAGGTAGTTGTTGCATTTAAGTATTGGTAGGATCAATGATGTAGAATAAAACCATCCAGAATATGTGGTTTATAAGTTCTACTAAACAGTCAACAAGCTAGTAATATGCATGTTACTAAACAGTTAGTTATAGTGAGAATTTGTCACCCAGAAGCCATCCTAGGTGTATACGACTTTCGTTTTTCAGATGAACACAGCCTTTATAAGTTTTATTTTTATATATCCGGACTCTTCCAAGCTTGATAATGCTGGTGGACAGTGCCCATTAGCTACTTTAAAGCTCTGTAAATCTGATAAATCCGCAAGTACTATGAAGACTGTTAATAAATAACTGACTGACTGAGTGTTGAGTTCCTTCTTTGTATTTTAATGGCGGGTGGCATATACAGCTTCAAAGTGCATTAATGCCACCTCTGGCTAGAGCGTCAAGTTCTGGCTTCTCGGCTGACTTCTACATGTAGCTGTACGTCACGTCAGAAGACAGCCAAGAATTTTAAAACATTGTAATTTTAAAACTTAATTATATTAATTTTTTTTCATTAAAGTTCATTAAAGTATCCCGGGGAAAAGAATCACAAAAAATACTAAGTAGCATTGCTTTCATTACAACAGTAATAAGAAGAAATGTTTCTTGATCACCATCTCCTAAGGATTACTTGACACTATAGATGGGTGTAATGGCTAATGAAAAATTGGCTTGGCCATTACACAAAGAACATGTCATTCGAAATCTCACGTGCACATTTTATTGTGTTTTATGGCTAGTCAAGACTTTGACAAATGCTTTCAAAGTTTAAATTCTGTCATACTCACCCTCAAGTCATTCCAAACCCGCAAAACCTTTATTTATCTTTGGAACACAAACTTTTCTGACCCCAGAATTTTCATTTTTGGGTGAACTAACTCTTTAAAGCAATCATCTGTGTTCCTCAACATGAAGGAGGCGTGAATAAAAAGGAAACTCCTATCTACAGCTACTTGAGAACATAAAACAGATGTTACATCAAAGATGTGATTCACCAATGGCCTTCTTTGCTGTGACATACAAGCTTTCCATCTTCCTCTCTCTCAGGTGCTGCTTCTGTCTTTCACCTTGATTCTGCTGCCCAATCTGAAGCCCTTTACAGATACCAAGGTCAGCCAACATGGAGACTTCAGCCCATTGAGAGGTGAGTTTTCTGGCCATTAAATCTCCTCCATCCAGTCCTTAAGTGGGAAAAACTCATTACAACTACCTTATATCCTCTCGCCGCTAACTTGAGAGGAAAATTTCATGCTTGTAGAACAAGGGCTTCTTCAGTCTGTAATGTATCATTTGGTTGACAAGTCATTAGGCTTGGACTGAAGCCTTGTCACAGTTATTGGAAGGTGATGCAGACTAGAAGAATGGCAAACAGCTTAGTCATGTTTCCCACACGTTGAATCAACGGTGTGGAAGAAAAGCTGTAATTTGTCCTCATCAAACTGCTGTCAGTGTTTCTGAAGGGAATCAATTCTTATTCTGCAGGCTAAGCGTAGGTCATGGTTAAAGTGAGGTGCACTTGGTCACAGTCACGTTGGATTAGCGTCCCGTTGAGCACCGCAGCTCTTTCGAAGTGGATAGTTTAAGTTCAGGAAAAAAGAACAGGGGAAAATGTGTCACAGAGTGACTTGTCTGTTTATTTCCTTCACAGACAAAAATAACTTGCAGTTCCCTTTTTACTGAATGTAGCTAATCAAAGCCAAGGTCACCAGTTTTGACAATATAGGTCTTGTATACAGGTCATATAATTAGAATATCTTCAAAAAGTTTTCACTTATTCCATTCAAGAAGTGAAAGTTGTATAACGTATTCATTCCACACAGACTGATATATTTCAAGTGTTTATTTCTCTCAATGATTTGATGATTATAACTGACAACTAATAAAAGCCCCAAATTCAGTTTCTCAGAAAATTTGAATATTACTTCAAGGTGCCATAGAATGGAAAACTAAATTGACCTTAGCATGGTTGAATAATAACAGTTCAGTACTTGGACATAACATACTGTGAGTCTCAAACACCATAGTTTCCTACTTCTTATATAAATCAAGTGTTTGCAAAAGACGATTGAAAAACGGTCACAATCCAACACAACACAGACTGTTACGTAACAGTCTAGAGGCGTAATAGTTACGCTCACCACAT
>JAUCMU010000047.1:7985030-7996651 GCA_032275025.1 Enteromius treurensis | reverse complement strand
TTTGGCACTGTGTGCAGGTGCCAAGTCCTGTTGGAAAATGAAATCTGCATCTCCATAAAGTTGGTCAGCAGCAGGAAGTGCTCTAAAACATCCTGGTAAACAGCTGCGTTGACCTTGGACCTCAGAAAACACACCAGCAGAAGACATGGCACCCCAAACCATCACTGACTGTGGAAACTTTACACTGGACCTCAAGCAGCATGGATTCTGTGCCTCTCCTCTCTTCCTCTGCGACCCTGATTTCCAAATGAAATGCAAAATTTTTTTCATCAGAGAACATAACAGTGGACCACTCAGTAGCAGTCCAATCCTTTTTGTCTTTAGCCCAGGCGAGACGCTTCTGACGCTGTTTGTTGTTCAAGAGTGGCTTGACACAAGGAATGCGAAGCTGAAACCCATGTCTTGCACACGTCTATGCGTAGTGCTTCTTGAAGCACTGACTCCAGCTGCAGTCCACTCTTTGTGAATCTCCCCCACATTTTTGAATGTTTTTTTGTTTTTCACAATTCTTTCCTGGGTGCGGTTATCCGTATTGCTTGTTTTTTTTTTTCTACCACATCTTTTCCTTCCTTCACCTCTCTATTAATGTGCTTGGACACAGAGTTCTGTGAACAGCCAGCCTCTTTTGCAAACCTTTTGTGTCTTGCCCTCCTTGTGCAAGGAGTCAATGGTCATCTTTTGGACAGATGTTGAATCAGCATTCTTCCCCATTATTGTGCCACCCAAAGAACTAGACAGAGAGACCATTTAAAGGCCTTTGCAGGTGTTTTGAATTAATTAGCTGATTAGAGTGTGGCACAAGGTGTCTTCAATACTGAACCTTTTAACAATATTCTAATTTTCTGAAATACTAAATTTGAGGTTTTCATTAGTTGTCAGTTATAATCACCCACATTTAAAGAAATAAGCATTTAAAATATATCAGTCTGTGTGGAATGAATTATACAAGTTTCACTTGAATGGAATTTGTGAAATAAATCAACCTTTCGAAGATATTCTAATTACATGACCAGCAACTGTATGTCAAAAAGTGTATAAATATCTTCATGATGTCATAATGTTTTATGAAAAACAGATTTAAAATTGTTTTTGATCTATGAACGTCAAAAAAAAAAAAAAAAAAAGAAGTTTATTCTAATTTATTCAAATTTATTCTACAGAATGCAACACCAAACATGATTTGGTGATGTGTTGGAAATGACACTGTGGCGGGAATTTTCACGACCGACATTCGAATTCTCTTGTGATTAATAGATTAATCAGGCCACTTAAACTAGTGAGAGTGCACATTTTCTTTCTAAAGGTCCAAAAGTGCAGTTATCAAGAGGAGTTTGTTTGAAAGAAGGACAGCTGAGACACTTTTTGCAAGAAGGAGTTTGAAGTAGGCCTAACGTTCTTACATTTTCTTTAACCCCTTTCAGTTCAGTCACGGTCACTGCGCAACCTTCAGTCTTCCCGTGTGCTGCGCGGCCTGGAGCATCCGTTCTCCGTGTCTGAGGACTCCAAAATGCTCCCACGCTTTTCTGAGGATAAAAGCCTGGCGGAGATAGCGTCACTGCTGGGAAGACTTCGCAGGAGACCAGAATTCACCAATTACGATTCTGAATCTCACAACCACAGTTTAGACCAGCATGACGACCATCACCATGGAGACCCCATCACTGGGCATGTAGCGACAGTGACCTTGAATCCACGACGTGGCTCAAGGCGGAGCCCTCATGCGGATGATATGTGAAGGGCAGAAGGGGATTTACCCGGGGATTTGTCAAAACTCCTTCAACAGCGCTTTTGAAGACGGGAGCCAGCCAACAGATTGCTGGGAGCTCTTTTTTTCGTCTTTCTGCTGAAGTAATTTTAAAAGATACAGTATATAGCTGCTTATTTATATGTTATCAAACTCTGGATAAAATAACAAGTTCAATTTTATCTGTTGATTTGGAATTGTGGAAATGCATTTGCTCATTCTTTAAGCTTGCCAGAAGCAGAACGTCTTTCTTTTTCATTAAAATGCAGTGGGGTCCAAAAACAAGGCACAATTATTTTTGTGAGAATAACTGGCAGACTGACCATGGCGTACTCAAATGGAATTATTTTACTGTATTACCTGTAAAGTTTCTGCTATAAGAAATAGTCTATAGAACGTACGGCTACGAAACAACTGGGCTATATATATATATATATATATATATATATTTATCTGTGGTGGGCTGTTAATACTGCTCTTAGGTACCCTAATATTCACTTTCTGTAGTGATAGGAGTCGCGTCATCCATCTTTTTTTACAGTCTTTTAAATTTATGATTTTACCAGAGGATCGGACAAAAAATGCAGTAGTAGTTAAAATGCAATTAAAGTTTTTTAATTTTAAATTCCAACAACACAATAATAGGCCTAGATTACATGATAGACACTAAATTAAGGTTTTTTGGGCTATTTAATTTTTTTTTATTATTATTATCTTGAATTTTTTTATTATTTATGGGATATATATTTCGTTTGGGATTATTTATTTTATTCTTTTATATAGGCCTATATTGTTTTATTGTGTTCTTCTCCTACACAGAAGCGCTGCAGGTGCGTGAGGTGACGATATGTGACTGAATCCTTATTTTTGTGCTGCTATATTTGCGCGCCTCGCGCTGCGCCCGTACGCTACTCTGTGTTATTATAGCTTCCCGTGTAAGTCACCGTTGTGGAGACGAAAGATTCTTTGAGCTAAATGCTGCGGAATACCTGTTTTTCTCCGCAATATTCATTGACTAGATGCAATGGACGTTGTTCGTTCTCAATATTAAGTTCACTCTTGATCATGTAAACAGGGGGGCACTGTGGCGACAGGGCCTGACTCTCAGTATGGCCGCTGACATCTTGCGGAAATGATGTCATTTGGAGCCAGAGTCTGCGCAGTAGAGATCGTGAGTTGGAGCCGCAGAAGTCCCGCTCAAACTCTCGCAGACCCAATCACAAGCTCACAATCCCGACACCACACCCTTTATAGCATATCAAATAACTAGCTTAAACATAACTTCTTAGAAAACTTGAAAACACTAACATACATCAGCGTTATAAAAACTACCTAAAATGGCTCCTCTTTGTGACAAATTTATTTGAAGTGTAATTTGATTATTTAGTTGTCTCACGTCCCATTAGATTACATGGAGAGGGCGGGGTTTATGACCTATTCTGCAGCCAGTCACCTGGGGGCAATCGAGACGCGACGGCTTCACTTTTCAAGAAATACAGAGACAGCGAGTGAAAGTCGCGCCAATTTTATTTGACCGAAAGAGTGTTGCCATTGGGAAATATCAAGGTCCCTTTAAGTATTCTGTATTCTGCTGAATGACGCGATTGACCAATAACATATTCGTTTAATACAATGTACATAAAAATAACGATTTGCGTGAAATAAAGAATATGAAGGTTTAACGCAAGCAATAAAACCTCACTGCCATGGTTAATTAGAAAATGTTAAAAAGGCTTATTTTCATATTTACTTCATCTTTTTCCAGATTAAAGGTCATTAAATAGGCCCAAGTGAAAATAAAGGAATAAATTGAAATACCATCAGACTTTTGGACTCCACTGTATATGACTGTGATCACTAGAAGTTTGAACCGTCTGCTCCTTCAATGTATTACTTGAGGTGAATAATAATACATAATTAGCTTATTCCAATTTGTGAATTTTACATTTTGAATCCTTCAGCAAGTTTATCCTAAAGTACTGCCTTGTGTTTGTTTTCTCTTTGAAGACCGGTTTGCTTTATGGGTATTAATCTAAGGCTGAAGTAATTTTTTATGGACTAAGAACAAGTTAGGGTGCATAAATTGCTTTTGATATCAAATGTGCTTTTTCAATAAAACATTGTGTTGAATAGCCTTTCAACCTATTTTATGGAGTTGCTTTGTTGTTGCTTTTTCCAATAAGTGTTGTAAAATACGTTGTATGAATTGAACTCTCGTCAACACATAAATGCCTTTCAGCACAATTTGGATGTCATGAGAGACAGAATCAGGCCAGTGCAGATGAGAAGAACAGGTGAAAAAAAGTTATCTCAGTAAAAAAATATGAGCATCCTTGAGACAACGCAGTTTTTATGTAGCTAGACCCATGATCAATGTAAAGACATGCACAAATGATTAGACATGAAAGCAGTTCATCTTTTCTTTGACATTTCAGGGATTGTAAAGTGAATGCTCAAGAATGAGAAAACAGTGTGGGAGGTACTTTAAGTCAATTCTACATAAAAAAAAAATCCAAGAGGTATAGATTATGCATGTAGATAGACTTACTGCATACTTATGCATACTGATCTTATGATCAGTAATAATATCCAAATGTTATTGAGTGAACAGGTTCAGCAGTTATTAAAAAAAAAATTTCAGGTTTCCATCTTAGTGCCTTTTTAATCAATCGGAGATCAACTGGCACAGTCGCTTCTCTTTGACGTCTCCCTTGGGCCCCTGGCCTCCAGGTTCACGGGTCTGTTTCACCTGTATGAGAGCTGCAGTTTTACTTGATTAATCTGCCGCTGATTTGATGCACAGAGTTTGTACAAATAAGTTTCAGACTCTTTGCTTCAGTAATCTTCTAAATAAACCCGGCAGCTGAGACTAAAGGCTTCTGAAATCAATAAGTTACCACTTTTATTGTTTGGATTCCGTAGCTATATTCAAGATTAGTGGGTTGCAATTAAAAAGTCTGGAATGTGTGAAAAGAAAAGAAGCTTGTGTGTGACTGAAGTTTTTATGGATGGAGAGAGAAAGAAAGACTGAAATAAATTGAAGTGAATTAAATTGGATGTGGGCTCAAAACACGCAAGCATAGAGCGAGTGAAGAAAAATGGTGTGTGTGTGTGTGTGAGAGAGAGAACAAGTTAATGTGTGAAAGGGAGCAATAGCCTATTGATTAAAAAACATGCCAAAATGCATTCTTCTTGTGTATAATTATATGAAATATGATCTATGTATATACAATTTCCCATAAAATAGCCTATTGTATATATTAAACTGACAGACAGATCTGATGCTGCAAAAACCTGAATTTGTAGCCATTTTAACCACCAAATACACTGAATCAATCAATAACTGTATTAAAACAAACGCAACAAAAAGTGAATATGTATTTTTATATTTCATTGTGACAGACAATCTTATGGCGATGATATCTAACAGTCTTTAAAAATGTGGCATTTCTTTCATAAAGCAAATAGGACGAATGTGACCTTAGTGACAGCTGCCCCCGATTTTCCCTGATATTATCACATTTTAATAAGTGTCTGACTGTGCTGACAAAAAGTGGGAACTCAATCTTGAGCATGTGTCACTGTGAACAACCCTGCGTTGATATCAGACTAAGTGATTAAGTGATGCTTTTAATAAAGTAATTAACGTCTTTTCATCATTAAAAACCTTTTGAAAAATCAATTTTAAACTATTGCATGTGAATTATTGAATCCTTGTTTGTTTACATTTGAAAATATATTTTTCATACAGTTTTTTTTAAACCTACTCCCAGTTACAATTGCTGGACATGTTTGTCCCATGTCTCAAGGATGACTAATAGCATATAAACTAATTAGCAGACAAATAGCACTTACATTTGAATAACCCATTATTTTTATTGCGTCAAAAGATTAAGTGACATGAATTGGGCTACTTAAAAATGTACCAAGTATGTTAAGCAATTATGTATTTATCCAAAACAACATCTCTGTGTAAAACCGAACTCAAGTTTCTCAAGTATAACTTTTAAAAACTTAAAAAATGTATTTAGTAGTACGAACCACAACACGTAAAAACTAGGTTTAATTCTGAACCGCGTGTATGTGTTCATCCGACATGAAAGCGGCGCGTGCCTCAGCAGCGCGCGGACGCACGTCATGCTCATCGGGGTATAAAAGAATGTGCGCGCGCTGCAGAGCGCACAGAGGTGCGCGCGAGAGAGGGATTTACGAGACGGCGCTCTCGCAGCCGGTGAAGTACTTACAAATGCCGGCAGACAAAGTGCGGTGGTCACAATGAACTTGAGGTAAATTACATGATTGGATTCGTTTCTCCGTTTGCATCGTTTCACCATGACAACGGACTGAGTGGGTGCCTGCCATGGAGAGGAATAACACCACACAAACTCTGGAGCTGGGAGAATGTGAGCACACACTGGACACCAGCACGGTACTAGACAACTGTACAGACGGTGCCAGCGGGAACCTGTCTTTGCGCTGCTGGCTGCATTTGTTGACAAAGGAGTCTAGCTCAACACTACAAGGTGATGGGTCTAGCTTGGCCGTGCGTGTGATGATCGCCCTCATTTATTCAGTGGTGTGCGCTCTGGGACTTGTAGGCAACTCTCTTGCGCTCTACCTGCTGCACTCACGCTACAGGCAGAAGCAGTCTTCCATTAACTGCTTCGTGATGGGTCTGGCTCTCACCGACCTGCAGTTCGTCCTAACCCTACCGTTCTGGGCCGTAGACACAGCCTTGGACTTCCGCTGGCCCTTCGGCAAAGTTATGTGCAAAATCATCAGCTCGGTCACCACTATGAACATGTACGCCAGCGTTTTTTTCCTGACCGCCATGAGCGTGGCCAGGTACTATTCCATCGCGTCCTCGCTGAAGATGCACAGCCGCCGAGCGGCGGCGGCGGCGGCCAAATGGATCAGCTTGGGCATCTGGGTCGTCTCACTGATAGCAACTCTCCCACACGCCATATATTCCACGATAGCCCAAGTCGGGACAGACGAGGAGCTGTGTTTGGTCCGCTTCCCTGAAACGGGAAGCTGGGACCCGCAGTTGCTGTTAGGACTGTACCAGCTGCAAAAGGTCCTGCTCGGTTTTCTGATCCCACTGGTGGTGATCACCGTTTGCTATCTCTTACTTCTAAGAATCGTCCTAAGCCGGAGGATTAGCAGCGTGGCGGGCTCCGAAAGTGAGCAGGGGCGGCACAAGCGGCGCTCGAAGGTCACCAAATCGGTTGTGATCGTCGTGCTGTCGTTCTTTCTGTGCTGGCTGCCCAATCAGGCTCTGACTCTGTGGGGCGTCCTTATTAAATTTGACCTGGTGCCCTTCAGCAAGGCCTTCTACAATGCCCAGGCATACACTTTCCCGCTAACTGTGTGCTTGGCCCACACAAACAGTTGCCTCAACCCAGTGCTCTATTGCCTGATCCGCCGCGAATTCCGGGCCGGACTCAAAGAGCTCCTGCTGAGGGCTACGCCGTCCTACCGAAGCCTGGCCCGGCTGCTCCCACGCAAGACCAAAGTAGCCGAAGCACCTCCTGTGCAGTTTCTTGTGCAGATGGATGTTTGAAAAAAGCGGATCCCTCACGTTCGTCTTTGTTTTTGATTGACAGGACGAAGCAGGCGTGAGGAACGTCCTTTGGGAGCTGCCCCACTTTCCCTTCCGCTCGTTCGGAAACACTTTTGCGCATTTGTCTTTCTCTCTCAACTTCCACGTACCTTTTGAGGCACGGCCGCTTTCACATGCACCTCCGGTCAACAGAGCCACCGGGGAATTTAGGACCTGTTCACCTTTGTTTGCTTTGCTGCATATTTGTAGCGCAGCTTAAGGATTTTTTTGCCCCTCTAGACATCCTTCAAGGGAGAGATAAATTATCCATGTGTGTTTTTCAGGCTTTGAAAAAGAAAAAAAAGAATTGATGTAGAAGGGTTTTATGAGATAAAAAAAATGCGTAGGGGATCAGTGGTTAACCCATCAATCATTCAGTACACTGTCAATTATGAATTTACTTGAAGTTGTGTAGAATTTCACACTTTGATTTGTCGTTCAGTGTAATTAAATCTTATGTTTATTACTAAACTAATAAAATGATTAAGTATGTAGCTAGACATTTCTCTTATCTCTTTTAAATTTGACCTATAACTGTGTTTCCAATTATTTTAACTAATATTAAACCATATATATTTATTTTATAAATACACCACAATAAATTATCATATCTGAGCCATTGAGAGATAGCTCACTTTAAAAAATTAAATTTTGTCAATTTACTCACCCTCATATTGTTTCAAATTAACTTCATGCCTAGAAAACACTAAAGGAGATATTTAGCAGAATGTTCAAGATGTTCTCTTACACTGTAAGCGGATTGAGACCAGGGTTAAAAAATGGAAAAGCAATATAAAGCATCATAACATTTGTCCACAAAACTCTAAATTCTAAATTCTATTTAAAATGTCTTCTTAAGTCATTAGAAAACTTCTGTGTGGAACGGCCTGTAGTTAAAGTTTAAAATCTGACCTGAGAGCAGCATAGTAACCATTCACTTTCATGTGAAAAACAGCATATTGGACATTCTGCTATAAATCCTTTTATTCTGAACAGGTTTCGAAAGACGCGAGGTGGTGTAAAAAAAAAAAAACTGCTCACTGAAATCTCTCTTATGTTGGCGATGTCCTCAGAGACCTCATCAGAAAATACAGCTTTTGGCATAAATATCTTTGTAGGAATATACTGTACAATAAATAATTTTGGGACTCTTCCCTAAGCCATCAAACTGAATAAAAAAATGCAATCTGAGATAATTAGTTATATGGATTTATTGACAACAAATGTGAGGCAGAGTTAAAGAGCGTTAGCTCAATAATGACATTATTTATTCATATTTGTCAGTTATTTATTGAGCCTAAATTTATTCTTGCATCACTTCACAGCCAATACACATTAGAATGCAATTGTAGGCTTTGAGGCTTTAGTGATTTGGTAACACCTCATACGCACACTTGCACATGCCTTGCACGCAGGAAGAATATCTTATAGTAAAACGATTTTAGTCTGGCATCATTAAGCATTAGTCCAGCAATCTTTTGAAACTCTTTCAAGGACATTGTTCCTCTGATCGAACCTTTTCGGATGAGTCAGATTTGACAATTTAAGCCACTATCGCTGGTTTATCTCAATGAAAATACCAAGTTATGATTTAGGGAATACTGGGGTAAGTTGTCACCCTTTTTTTTCATTGGATATTTTAAATCACCTTTTATTGCGTGCATTGAAACAGGATTTTCTGATAAATATATATTAAATATCGTAACTGATATTGTTACTGACATATACATGAACACTTACTCATCACAATTGACAACAAATACAAATGCAACTATTATAACTATTAGTGCCAAATATGAAGAATACATTATATTACACTTAATTACACATGTTAATAACACTTAAAAGTGTCAACTTACACCAACCTTTATGAGCGAACCCTATGACCGATAGAAACTGTGGCTACATGTTCAATTATTCATCTATGACTTGTTACCACAAATTAATTATAAAAATATCTGTAAGAGAGAATCACCCTAGCTGTGAGTTTCTCGATCTAGGTGTTCAGGGCATGCAGATGAGCTGGTGAGAGACCATTAATGAGCCAAACTGATTTAAAGATCTGAATCTGAACTCAACCGTGCTGTATAATTACTTGCGCTGACATTTTAACCCAATGTGCTTTGTTGTCAGTATATTCAAGCCCTTCGCATGTGTTTTTGCTTGCTGAACTGTAATAAAAAGTGTTATAATATTATGTTGACTGTAAAAATATATATTATACTAACTGAATTTGCCAAAAGCTCTTTCAGACAAAAATAAATATTATACACATTTCAGGTTCAGGTTATGTCTTAAAGTGTAATTTACCTCAGTCTTTTTGAAAAATATTTACATAAACACAAAATCGCAGTCATATAAGCATAATAAAAGCCTCTTGTTAATTATGGCTATTGCTAAGATGACACTAAGAAATATGCATCCACACCACTAGGTTTCAGTATCAGTTTAAGACAACTTAGCCAGTGCAGAAGGTCATATCATTTAAATCATATAAATTTATTATGAAAAGCTGATTACAGTTATATAATTTCTCAAACGACACTGGTAGTTGAAAACTTCTGTGAGATATTACATCCACAACACTAGGTGTCAGTATCAGTTCGAGACAACTTCAATATTGGCGAGATAAGAAAGTTTCTGCACCCAATATGCCTGTTTGCCTACCACATACAGTAGTGGGTGAAAATAGTATGTGACAGAGTATGTCTGAATTAATATTTTCACAAAACAGCACACGGACATTACTCCTATTTTTGACGAGATTCGGAAGTGTGCATATAATAGACATTTTACTATCCCATGAAGCCATGGCAGTAATGTTACACCACTGATTTTGTAGGTCACATGATGATGAAAGTGAAGTACATCCAAAATAAATTTATGACAGACATTCATAAATTGATTGACTGTCACAAATTTTGTTATTCAGCAAATGCACTACCTACTTAGTATTTTGGTTGCAATTTTGTTCCTTTTCATATGTAGTAAGTCTATCTACTCCAACAGTACTAAAAATCGGACACACTTTATAATATGTGGAGACATCTATTAGCATTAGCATTTAGCATGAGGCATCACAATAATGTTACCAGTTCACTCTTTACTAACAGCCATCTGCTATAAAATTGTACTTCCAGTTAATACATGGTTAATTTTGAATCAAAGATGCTTTTTAGAACCAGATAGTGTTATTAACGCACCTATTAACACAAGATATCACAGCTATGCTAACATGGGTTAACTCACTGGGAGTAAAATAAACAAAACAAATACCAAGCCTACCTTTAAAACTGGTGAAAGACAGACTTAGAGACCCATTGTAATGATTAAAGTTAAGCAAAAGCAAGCCAACAAAGTACGCACTTGAAAAAAAGTATGCACTTAACTTTGAAGAGAACTCAAAAATAATGAACACTCGCTCCCCAAAGCAAAACCTGGATATGAAGTTGAAGATAATGGCTTTCTGTTATTTTGACAGAGGCTACATACACTCTCCGGGAATGGCTAATTGCATAGTGGGTTATTATGGGATGGACCGGTGGTACAGTTGCCAAGCAACACGCATTTTAAATCTTCAGCCTGGACAACAACAACAAAACAAATGAATAAAAATCCAACCCGCCACCTAGTTTGAGGTTGAAACCCCCTCCTTTCTGTAACTGAATTTCACCTGCTGGATGTAACAAAAAATGACTGATCCATTTTTCTCTTTTGTGTTTTTGTCAAAAACTTTCAAAGTCATTGTAGGTTTTGTCACACAAGCCCTAAATATGGTATGTGCGCTTTTCAGTTTTGATCTGTTTTGTTTTCCTGCCAAGGGAGATAAAAATAGCACTCAATCATCAAACATTTGTATACTTCATTTTCCTGTTGGGTTTGTCAGAACACTAGGTGGCACATGTTCAGTTTAATAATACTCTGTAAACAGAATTTAAATATCTCTGAATTTTTGTCTCTGTCATTTTATACAATTTGTTTCCAATTTATTCAGCTCAAATGAATTCCAGAATATACTCAAAAACAAAAGTGGAAATACCAGAGTACAGTATTCACTTTTTTTTTAAACAATGCTACAAAATGTTTAATAATAAAAATAAATATAAATAATATATCAATATATTTTAGTAGCCAATAACAAAAATAACACGAATAGTTGTAAATTATTAATAAAATAAAAAATGTGATGTGTTATTTTACTATCTATCTATCTATCTATCTATCTATCTATCTATCTATCTATCTATCTATCTATCTATCTATCTATCTATCTAT
>JAUCMU010000047.1:7958279-7972394 GCA_032275025.1 Enteromius treurensis | reverse complement strand
CAGCATTTGCTGTCAGGCAGGTAGCTTAGCTAACATACATAAACATATTTCTGCTAGCCTACCTGCTGCAAAATTGCTCCAATTGTACAAGACAAGTAGAGCTATTTTATGTGTAAATTATAACTTACCACTGTCTTGTTTTTTCTTATCCTCCTCTTCCTTTCTCTTCTTTCTTTTTTGGTTTCCTGAAGCATAATTCCGCTTCATGACTGCCGAGGAAGTTTTGTATTTTGCCGGCAGCAGAGATCGCGTCGTTGGCTGGCTGCCGTCCCCCTTGAGGGGGATCCCGATAAAAGTGTCATTGCACTTTACTGCATTCACTATCAATGGGGGGCTCACACAGTTTGTCGCTGCACTTTATTCTTAACCAGTCATTGTCTTCAAGCAATTGCTTGGTTTGCCTGCCTTGTCGCGACGGGCCTGGGTTTATGGTGGAAGTAGTGAAACTAAGCCAAACTGACTATTTAACTATTAAATTTATTTAATGAAACTTCATATATGCCCACAAAAGAGAATGTACAGAGATTAATGGAGAACTGAGGGCTTAGAAGCATGAACCAAATAAAAGGAACTAATGAGATAATTAATCAGACAACAGGGAAACAGGATAATTGGCTAAACAAGGGAAGGAACTCTTGAACACACCTGAAACAAAACATAATGCATTAGAAAACAAAGCATACATGTAACAGTTAGTTAGTTAGCTATTTAGTTCTAGGTAGGTGATAGTTTTTATTATTGTAAATTTGTGACGCTTATACTCTTCTGTCTTCATATCTAAGCATCACAAATTGCGTACATAAGTATACTCAAAGTGATGCATAGATATGAAGACAGAAGATTTTATCTTCTGATAAAACTTATTTCTGAGTGTTTTCTCTTTTTCTCTATCTACTGATAGCAAAGATCGTACAGGTTCCCTGAGACACGGGACAAGTACTGCGTCTGGAAAGACGCTATGGGAAAAACTCCTTTTTTCCTCCTAACTGAAGCCTATTCAATCACGCAGTGAAACTGCACTGCCATTGGTTCGTGCAGTGGAAATAAACAAACCAATGGGTTGGCATTATGCACGTGGGCTATAAGCGGCCGCTTCGCCTACATGATTCAGATTTCTTCTCCTTCAGCAATGAAGCACTTTGCTGGTCCTAACTAGAAGCCTGACGCCGTCTAGAAATGCCACTACAGCTGGACTATTTCCCCTTTCGCCATCCTGCAATCTAGAAGCTACTAAAAGCAAATTTCTACTACCTGAGCTATGTCCGGTCGCCGTTGCTCCGCCTGCGTGTCTGCCCTGCACTCCTTGGACGGACACGATGAGTGCATCTCCTGGGTTCAACACATGCGGAGTCTGCTCTGACTGGATCGGATTGCTTGCATTGCTCACACGCGCCATGATAGCGCACCCACAAAGTCACATAAACAGCAGTTTGGTTCGTGCAGTGGAATTAAACAAATATGCCAATGGCCAACGCTCCCGCCGAAGCCTATCTGAGTGGGCGGGGCTGTGGTATGTAAGCGGACGCTTCGCCTACAGGATTCCGGTTACTTCGACTGAAGCGACAAATAACTTACAGTGCGGCACAGAACGCAGTACTCGTTCCAGTGTCTCAGGGAACCTGGATTATGAACGTAACCTGTACGTTCCTTGTCAACACTCGTACTACGTCTGGAAAGCAGCTATGGGAACTGAGTTCAATCCCGCCGTGCTGTAAGTGAAGAACGATCAATGTATGACAGCGAGCCCGGGTGAAAGTACAGTCACATAAGCATGCAGAGAAACAATGCTCTGCATTAGTATTTAAATAATCCTACGCTTAGAGACGTGTGAGCCTAAACTCGCAGTTTGGGCGTGTGGCGGCCAACACAGCGAGGTAGTGATTAAGTATAAAGTCTCATGAGATTGCGCTCGCGGATGGAGCGTATGACGTTCAAGCACAGTGAGTCAGTACTTTACAGTCTTAAAGGCTCGTGAGCCTGAGCTTGGGGTTTGGGCGAGTAACGGCCAAACACAGCGAAATAACAAATTAACCCTTTACGCAGAGAGGATCCTGGCATGTAACGCCGGGACAGCCAGATTGTAAAACCTGGCAAATGTCGACGGCGAGGACCAGCCGGCCGCCTTAGAGATCTTTGTAAGGGAAATACCGCTAGGCCACGTCCATGCGTATGGGGCAATCCTGGCCCAGTGAAGAGTGAACTAGCGAAATAGCGTCCACAACCCACTTAGAAAGTCTTTGCTTCGAAACCGGTAGCCCTTTAGCATGGACACCGAAGCACATAAATAGCTGGTCAGATCACCGGCAGCTGACCGCTCAATGTAGGCTTTTAATGCCCTGACCGGGCAGAGGGGGTTAAAGTCATTGCCCTCGCTAGTGGGTAGCGCAGAGAGAGATCTAAATGGTGTGGTGAGCATCTTCGGCACATAGCCGAGCCTTGGTTTGAGGATGACTTTAGAGTTATTTAGCCAAAATTTCAAGCAGGCGCTCACGGAGTCACCCGTCTCTTTAGCCAGAACTGCAGCGGCCGAATGTGTAAGAGGCCGAGCCGCAGCACCGCTGAGGCTGCTGCCATCAGACCCAGCATCCTCTTAAAGGCTTTCAGGGGCGAGATCTTGACGGAGGATGCACATTGCGCTGTGGTAGCGGTGCGCTTCTGCGAGATTGACACTCTCATTCGCAGTCTATTAATGTGCCCAAGAACAGGCCGGGAAGCAGTTTGCTCTTGGCGAAGTTCACCCTGAGCCCCAGCTGGACTAAATGGCTGAGGAGCAGATCCCTGTGTCTTTCCACCAAAAAGTGCCACGTCCATACACTTTGTAAAAGTGCAGGGGGTGAGGGAGAGACCAAAGGGCAGGACCGTGTATTGATATGCTGTCCCCTCGAAGGCAAATCTCCAGAATTAACTGTGGCGAGGGGCTATTTGTATGTAAAAGTACGCACCTTTCAGGTCCAGTGAGAGCAGCCAGTCGCCTGAGACCATCTCAGATCGCCGTCTTGCTTGGGGACCGGCTGTAAAACCCTCCCTCTCTTTCTGATGGGGGAACAATGTGTATCGCCGCCTTTAAGAGCAGCGCTCTGACTTCGGTGTGCAGCACATAAGCGGTGTGGCTCGCAACTGAAGAGTATAGCCGTGTTTTATTATCCCCATAACCCACTATGAACGGCCTGCCAGGCTTTTACCCGTAGGGAGAGAGGGCTTATTACAGTATATTGAGTGCTTTGTCGCTGTGTAGGGACAAATAACTTGTGTGTGTGTTTTTGAGGAAAACTGCTCTTCATGTGACTTTGTGGGTGCGTTATCATGGCGCGTACCAGCAGTGCGAGCAATCCGATCCAGTCAGAGCAGACTCCGCATGAGATGAACCCAGACAGGAGATGCACTCATCGTGTCCGTCCAAGGAGTGCAGGGCGGACACGCAGGAGGAGCAACGGTGACCGGACATAGCTCAGGTAGTAGAAATTTGCTCTTTTAGTAGCTTCTAGCAGGGGAAATAGTCCAGCTGCAGTGGCGTTTCTAGACAGCGTCAGGCTTCTAGTCAGGACCAGCAAAGTGCTTCATCGCTGAAGGAGAAGAAATCTGAATCCTGTAGGCGAAGCGGCCGCTTATATCCTGCGGCCCCGCCCGCCCACTCAGGCAGGCTTCGGCGGGAGCGTCGGCCATTTGGTAGTGCATAATGCCAACCCATTAGTTTATTTATTTCCACTGCATTAACCAATGGCCGTGCAGTTTCACTGCGTGATTGAATAGGCTTCAGTTTGGAAGAAAAAATGAGTTTTTCCCATGGCGTCTTTCCAGACGCAGTACGAGTGACGTTTTGACAGGGAACTGCTCCACCCATCAAATGGTGTGCCCTCTGGTTTCTCTCCCTCATCATCCACACTTAGTTTTTTTAATAATATACCCTTGTGTCTAGCCATATTTTACCATCAGAATAAAGTCTGCCACGTGATTGTCCAGTGCTGGCTCCCCGTATAAAGTCTTAGAAGACAGAGTATGTTACATCAAAGATATTTGTTAAGGTAAACAAAGGAGACTCACAGAGTCGATGAGTAAGGCCGGTAATCAACACATTCTACTCCATAGAGTGTGAACAAAAGTCTTCAGGAATCCTCAGGAAGTCTCTTACAGGTTTCTCTCCATTCGCGTCTTTATTGTAGGTGCTCGGTGCAGGTGAGTGAAGATAAAAGCAAGAAACCCGTAAGTCAGGTAGGACTCCAATACGGATACTCTGGGCAAGGAACAGGTTGTGGATGAAAAGCGGTAAGTGAAGGCATGTTACCTTAAGCTCAGCCATACAGCTACTGGCAGGTAAGGCATTTAACCCTTGCAGGTAAGTATGGGCAGGTGTGTCCGTTTAGTAGTCAGTTTATAGCGAACGAGTGCAGGGGACTGAACTGGGATCAGTGACTGAAGTTGGCGTTACATCTACATTGACTGACCATAAATCAATTAGTTGGCAATAACATAACATCACATTTACCTCTTTACATGTGCACAACTGTGTAGTTAGCTATGAAACATTAGAAAAAAGTTTATTTACTGTTAATTGTATGTTTGAATAAATCTGTCAAAAAAAAAAAAAAAAGTTTTTATGAGACTACCTTATGTGCATTTGAGTTGTATACAAATACTTCCGTTTTTGAGCTCTGATGTTACTGTTTATTATCTCTAATATTATAGTAACATACCAAATGAGATGCTTCCCTGCACGTTTTTACAGCAATAGGTGGGATTAAACATAAATTGTTTTTTTTGTTTTTTTATATCAGCACTGGTCAATGTTTTTGTGAAACAACAAGGCAAATATCCTCTGAGATTATAACGGGAAAGTCAATAAATCTTCAACTGTATATTTGGAATTACATAATAAAATGAGCTGCTCATCTCTCTGGCTTTCATTAAGAGGGTAGGGGATCTGCAAGCCTTCTCTGTCGACGAAGAGTGCCTTCAATTCGGCCCGGCTGATTCTCATGTTACCCTGAGACCCCGGCCCGGATACGTGCCCAAGGTTCCCACCACGCCTTTCCGCGATCAGGTGGTGAACCTGCAAGCTCTGCCCCGGGAGGAGGCAGACCCAGCCTTGGAGTTATTGTGTCCTATATGCGCGCTGCGCCTCTACATCAACCGCACTCAGAGCTTCAGACGCTCTCAGCAGCTCTTTATCTGCTTCGGTGGCCAGCAGAAAGGGAATGCGGTCACCAAATAGAGGTTGGCTCACTGGGTGGTAGAAGCCATCTCCCTGGCTTATTCATACCAGGGAGAGCCTTGCCCCATCGGACTGAGAGCTCACTCAACAAGGAGTATGGCCTCGTCTCATGCGCTGGCTCTTGGCGCCTCTTTAGCGGATATTTGCAGAGCTGCGGGCTGGACGACACACAACACCTTCGCCAGGTTTTACGACCTCCGCGTAGAGGCCGTGTCTTCTCGTGCTGTGTTTCCCTTCAATTATATCCATATATTTATCGATATATTGAGATTTTATTTGTCCCGCATGCTTAGTGCAACTTCATGCGCTCCGCCCTCAACCGCTTGCTTCAGCACCACTGAAAGCAACTCTGTCGCCCCTCATACGGGCCGTGGAGAGGTTGAGAAGGTTATGTGCAGATTCTTCTGTTGACGGACTGGAAAAGCTAAAAATGTCTCACCAGTTGGCAGGGGATCTCCGCGTAACGCAGCCTTAGAGTCGTGGCCTGTTCCATGGGTGTTCCCATATGTAACGTCGCAGTGATTCGACTGAAAGGGTAATGTCTAGGTTACTAAACGTAAACCACGTTCCCTGAAGTAGGGAACGGAGACTTTCTCCTGCCACAACTCTAAGGTCGCGCTGACGCAGGCAACGGCTCTTCAGCGAAAACATGCATGTGCACTGTGCGCGTGCCCTCTTATACTCACGCAGTGATGAGGTGCACCTGAGCGCAATCAGTACACGCCAATATTCATTGGCCTTTAGTAAAAGCTCAGAGTCAACAGGTCTCTCTGGCGAGTTCCCATATGTAACGTCTGCATTCCCTCCTTCAAGGAAAGTGGGTTACGTTTAGTAACCTGGACATTATGCTGTATCCGTAATATGTAATATTACTAATATATAATATAATATGATATAATCTTGTTTAATAATCTAAAAATAATAGAATTTTATGAATAGAATAAATGTAAGTAATTTAATACAAAGCGGACGGCAGAGACGCCCTCCTGGGCGGGGCAGGCAGGACAGACGGTTTACAGGGTAGAACAGGCAACAGGGGGCGCCTTTAAGGGCAGATCAGGAGACTGGGCCGCCCTCCAGGGTGGATCAGAAGGCAGTGACGTCCTCCAGGCCTGAATCAACAGGACTGGAACAGAGCACATATAGAGGTTAATTATGGCCTCCATAGCCAAACTAGTACCCGTTTTCAGCTCATAGGTGGGCCAAGGCGTAGCAGGTGAAGCAAAGATTCTCTATGGTGGAGCAGGCATTGGATTTGACGCCTTTTCTGGCCATGACTCTGAGACTGGACTGAACAACGGCTCTCCTGGCCATGACTGGGGAACTCCACAAAGTCCATCACATATTCCTCGAGTGGTCTCTGTCCCTGACGAAGGCACAGAATGCTTCCTGTTGCCATACTAGGGTGACAAGAAGCTGCTGGATACTGTCATGGCGAGGTCTTCTGTAATGAATGGGACAGAAGAGGGCGGATCCAAGTGCAAGCTTTTATTAATGGGCATGGTCAAATACAGGTCAAAACGACGGCAGACAGTTGCAAAGGAGACAGGCTAAATCAGAGTCGATAATCCAGGCAGAGATCTGGGCAGGCAGAGAACAATCAGAAACCAGGTAAACAATCCAAAAATCACACAAAGAGGAACACAAACAGGTAAAACGCTCAGAAACTGAACACTAAAGATTTCAAGACCTCATGGTAAGTGAGTGTTAGATTCTGGCTTTTAAGCAGGGTGTAATGAGTGTGTGGATGTGGGGACGAGCGGCAGGTGTGGGTGATTAGTCCAGGTGTGAGTGTAATCAGTCCAGGGATGAATCATGGGAAATGGAGTTCGTGACTGTGGGTGAAGTTATGGTTGGAGTGCCCTCTGGTGGACACATTGAGGGACTCCAGCTGGATATTATGATATATAAGGCTTTTTAAAAAATGTATTTATTTATTTGTTTTTTTGCCATTTTGCCTTTATGATGCATTATGATACGACAGAGACTCGAACTCAGAATGCCTGTAATGCAATGCATGTTATAAACAAAATAATTTTAATCTTGCTACAGTATTTATCAGTTATTTATCTGTGATATAATCATTATTACATTTATTTTTTATAGAATTCGATTTTTAAGTCAATGCCTTTTTTAGTGCATTGATATAATATAAAACTAGAATGTACCACTGTTTTGTATTTTCGGAAAAAAATTTGTGATCCACCTCTCGTAACCCTCACAAGGGGTTAGGAAATGCGGGATACTGAAGTTTTGGTTTTGACTGAGACAGAGAGACACAGCAAGTGACAGAGAGAGAAGCAGAAATGCATACATCTCTTTTTATCTAATGTGTCGAAAATAGTCTGCGTGTTATTTGTCAGCGAGTCGGGGAACGAGAACAGTGGCTGAAACGGATTGCGGGGTTCAATAATTGCCTCACACATGCAGCATTCGAATTTAAAGTTTTGTCAACAAAAACTTTATTTCTTAAGTGGTAACAAATATTAAAGCGCAATGAGATGTTATGCAGCACAAAATCAGCAAAGTGTTGTGCTAAAAAAAACCTTTTAAGGGCTGGTAAACATTCAAAAAGAATAAAAAAAAAAAAAAATGAAAAGGCATTAGACGTATATCTAAGTGCCACTCAAATTCTTAATGCAAATGTGGGTCAAAGGCCACAAAATGATGAAAACCGCAGCAGGATTTTATATTTGAATATGAATGTGGATTCCTTGGCTTAATTAAAGTTGGGATTTTAAACTCGACAGATGTGGTATAAGCTGGTGCTTTGATTAAGGTGCTCTCAAAGAGCCTTTTAAGAGTGAGTGCTCTTCACCTATTAATAAATTCAATTAAATAAAGCATTAATCAACATAAACGTACCAGCATACAAATACCAGTACATCTGGTTTGCGTTTACCTTCCAGCTTTTAATTACAAGACAGGTAGAGCAAAAAATATCCAGAGTCCAGAAAGTTTGAACCACTTTCAATGTCAATTGAAAGTCACGTCGATCCAGTCAATAGTCGCCAAACGGCTGTCAAAATCCTTTGAGGACTGTCAATCAAGCTTGAGGATTGTCTGGATGGGTTGACAGAGACCAGAAAGAGAGGATGTTTGACAGAAAAAAAACCCGTTAGAAATTTCTTTTTGCCCTACTTCTCAACTTACCTCATGCATATGCAAATATACACTGAATACACAAAACCAAGCCTTTTTTGGGGATCTAACATGTGGAAGGATGTTGGTGAAGAGTCTACAAAGAGACACATAGAGTCTCTTTATGTGACCTGGAAAGTAATAGCACATTATTACTATGTTTAGACAATATGTTAATAAGGTTTGAACTTTCGAGTAAATCCAGGAAATGGGCCAACAGGCATTTATAGCTTGTAAATGAACCCATTAACATTGCGTCACGAAGTCAAAAACTGTAGTACACAAAGCATGAGGCATACAAGGCCATTGCTGGTTGACAAAAAACAGGATTATGTTTAAAATCAACTGAAGCCTGACTTTGCTTTTATTTTTAAGAGGAAACCAGCTAAAGTTGCGCCTCTGGGGAGTTCCAGTGCAATGCAATACGAACTCTCCTACCGAATTTGCAGACGAAAAAGTCTGTTATGAAACAGACTTTGTATTTGCTTATCTCTGTTGCATATATCTGCCCTCCGAGGCACACAGAAAAGATGCAGTGGTATCTCAGAATAGCTGTCAAGGCACAAGACAATGAGATTCGAGTGCAGAGATTTTTGCGCCGAACCGCTGAGAGATGCGGGAACCGTTGAGAGATGCTTTTCTGCATTTCCTGAAGCTCAACAACCTGATATAGTTGCGCTGGGAACAGCTGCGTCCTATTTATCAGTCCAATTATGCATCTTGCGTTTGAAACTCCAGAATAGCTCAATATACTTTTGCAGCTCATTGCGTTTACCAAAGATCTTACTAAAAGTACTGAAAGAAGCTGTGACATGACAACCAATCATTCTGTTGGATTTTTCAGGTCTGCAGTGGGTTTAGTCGGAATTCAATTAGCTTTGAAATGAAGATCCTGTCAAGAAAGGCAGGATGTGTTCAAATCCACCAAACTTATCTTTAATGGGCAGTCACGCAGTTGGAAGGAGAAATATTTTCCGTAACCTGCTGAGTCTGAAATCACTTCAGGTTGTGAAAAACAAGGCTTCAATTGCACACATGCACCAGCAGGCCATTGGCTAAGAGTGGGTGTTGTAGATCACAGCTGAGATGTTTCCAGAATGATTGATGTAAAGTAATCTCAGAGTCTGATCGTAAGCCTAAAGTTAGCCAAGACTCACTGGAAAAACATACTTCTACCAACATTTTTAAAAAAATTCTAAAACATACCTGAAGACAATGTACAATTCACAGCAGTTTCACCGCTAAAACACTGATTCAGTACATGAATGACACATTTTCATTATGTTGATATAGGCATGTATTGCAGCGATTCAGAATTGAAATATCGAGGGACTGTTGATAAAAGTAAATGCTCTATCATGTTGGAAATATGCATTACACCAAATCCAATTCTATACCTACCTGATAGTTTTACCAAATGCAAAACTGATATCAAAACATATTTGTTTTTTGCAAAAAGTTTTGTCAAACCGTAGTTACATGGAATTCAAAGCAGATCTCCTTGCTTCTCTGTAGTCCATGAGCTACTTAACAAACCTACCATCTATGAAAACTCATACACTGTAAAAAATTAAAAGTTGACTTAACTTAAAATTTCAAGGCAACTTGTTGCACAGCTTTTTTGAGTTCACTCAACTTTTTGACCAAGTTGTTCACTCAACCCATGTCCCTGAGTAAAGTCAAGCATCTCTTGTTGTTCAATTAACACAGATTTGTTAGTTGAAAAGACTTGTAATGCTTTTCCAATGTGTTCTGTAAACTTTTTTCTGTGAGTTTTATGGACAAAGATGTTTCGTTCTAGTTAGCATATACACAATGTTATGAAATAAAACAAAAATATAATGGCAGGCTTAAAATTGTTTTATTGTCTTGACTGTAGAAAGAAATGCAAACAAGGTCAAATAATAGCCATACCTCCTAACAGAAAAAAAAAACTGAAACAGTCAATAAACCCCCCAAAAAAAGAAAATGCCCAAATCTATAAAAAAAAAAAAAAACTGCATAAAGATGCATAAATGAAGATTGACTTTTAACAGTTATATAAATGCTTTGACTCTATTCCTAAGAATGTTTTAAACCAATAAACATGTAAAATAAAGATAGTTCCCTAACACCAAAAACTAAAAATAATGACATGATTCTTAAAACTTTGTCAAACACAGTTCAACAATTCACAGTTCAACAGTCCCTTCGAATGCTTCAGATTTTAACATTCAGATCTGTTTAACTGAAAATATGCTCACAAGATTTCAACCTTCACAGGAAGAGTTTAGTTTTCAGGGAGAGTTTAGTTTTCAGGGACTGTACCATTGCAGAACAGTGAGTTCCCATTTCCATAAACACCTTCTCAATTACATAATTACAAGTACAAATGTATATATGAGCTCTTTTGGGTATTGAAAATCCAAGGCAAAGATAAGGCCAAACAAGTGAGCAACAGCAGATTGCAGGACTGAAATGTCTTTCAGAACAACTACCTCCACCAAAACAGCAGCAAAGTCTGTAAGGTAGGCTGTGTGCTAGGGGGGACATCACCCTCGGTTAAAATAAGAATTCCCACTTTCATCCCTCTGGTCTGTCTGTCGGTCTGCTGGAGGTGTGTCCTAATAAAACAATGAACACATCATTATCAGCTGATCTCAGTGTTGTAATTTTTTTTCAGAAAACCACAACTAATTATATAAAACAACAAGATATAATAATTTTAGTGTGGATGATTTAGGAAGTTTTTTTTATGTATTTTTTTATTTTATTTTTGTTCATGGTAACAGAACATGGTTCATGGTGTTCCATTTTACAGAATGTCACTGAGGATGTCATTTTATTTAATTAAGGAATTTATATCTGCAGAAGAGCTAATGAAACATACTCACCAGACATTTTCTAAACAGTGCAGAAGGATCTTCACGGAGAAACAAAGGGAGACCTTCCAGAACTACTTGCTTTCTGTGATTTACAATATTTGAGGTCTGAAAAATGGGTACCAAATAATAATTGATTAAGAGATGTTGTGTAGTGTTATTCATTTGACCACAACTTATGACCATTGTGTGCCAAAGCACAGGACCTTATGAATTTACATGTTTAATAAATAATAAAACATCTACTTATGAGTCAATGAACTGACTCCTTTAAAACTTATTGACTCCCTTGTTCTCTTGAGAAATACACAATCATTTTTTTCCCTAAAAACGGTGAGACATAGTTATAATTAACATGTTACCTGTAGGTCAAGGTTGTTAAAAAGATCTTCCATCTCTTTTCCAAAAGCCCCCTGTCTTGCTCTGTATAGTTTCAGAAGCTGTGGTGCATGTTGGTGTAATGATGATCTGAATGTATCGAGGAGCTCTACGCTGGTAATGCGCTTGAACTCATTACCTATCTGATGAGAAAAAAAAAAAGAAAAGTTAGCTATAAAATAAATACAAGGACAACAGCAGCTAAATACTTCCTGTTAAGGCTATTACTTTTACCTCATTAGGAAGAGACAAGGCAGGCCATCGTTCCAGCACCTCAGACACCATTGGCTCCACTTCCACAATCTCTTTTCGTCGAAGTGAAAATGTCAGGCCCATTTTCTGACTGATAAGGGTCTCATTTTTTGTCTTCTTCTTCAGTTCCTCAACCAATATGAGTCTTTCTTTCTCCAGAGTATTATCAGACTGGCCTGCAGGATGATCTGGTAAGTAATTAACCTCCCCTCGTTTGGCCCTTTTCAGAGTATTTCTCTTGTCTTCACCATTTCCCCCTCTGCTTTTCCTGTTGACACCAACTTCACGGCAACCATATGATCGCAGTTTGGACCTGTAATTGCCAAGTTTGTATTTTATGCTCATTTTCCACCCATCATATCCTTTGCCCTTACCTGGCTCTGTAAGGCAGGGATGTTTCAACACAAGTGCAGAAGCAATAGTTTCAATTTCTTCAGGGTGTGGGTATGCTTTCACAGCAAATACTGCCTCTGCAATTTTCTCCAAGATGTGTGACTTCATTTCTCTTGGTACACTTAGAGCCTTGTTTGTTTCTTCATAAACCTCATTTGCTTTGCGAAGCCTCAACTCAACATCATACGCGAAAGAAGGTATTGGAAAAGGTGATGGCCACTGCAATGTACTTCTCATATGGCTCTGAACGCTGGTTAAAGGCCCCTGGGAGGAATTTTCTGACACACTGGCAGATTCAAGAGACAAATCCGATTGTGTATCAGACTGTTCAAGCACAGATAAATCTGTTGTTTCCCACACAATTTTCAAAACGGCCCTTTCAGCAGGCAGCTCAGAAATGTCCATTAAATTGCATAGTTCATTTCCAAAGTCAGGGTCCTCATATTGTAGCAAAAAGTCTTCCTGAATCCCTAACTTTGATTTTAGTTCTGCTTTTAAATTATCCACCGAGTCAGGCAACTGTGGAAGTTGGACCTTCCGAATGTTTTGGGGTGAGATGATGACCCGAAGCCACATTATCTGAGGGCACAAGAAACAATAAAACAGTTGTTCCGATGTGTGCATAGCATAATTATACATTTACATGCCAAGCTTTGCAAGCTATGCAAAGCTTTCTGTAATTTTACAGTTTTTTTTTCTGAAAAATTGCTTACCTTTTAATGTAGAAGGACTTTCAGAGATACCATGAGCTTTCCTGCTACTTTGTATGCTTGCAGTGGACCAAGATCATTCAAAGACTCAGGATCCAGAATCTCTATCTCTGGATGTATGTTTTCAACAAGCTCGAAGGACCTGTAATGTTCCAAATACCAAGATGAAAGTTTGTCAGAGATAAATGATACACTGTTGTCAACAACCATAATGCTGACAATTCTGTAAAATTCTGGCAGACCACTGCACTGCCCAGCAGAAATGATCATGTCCTTAACATATCGCACACCATGTAGACGTACATCAGAGCTTAAGGATGAGGATACTTTTTTGTGACAGCTGCCCTCAGAGTTGCAACTAACGAATCTGTCTCAACCACTTTAAGACTCTCAACATACAACTGTGGCTTGAACAGAGAGTGTCCCTCTAAAAAATAAGCAAACATTTGCTGATGCTTTGTTGCAAGTGAGAGAAGCACATTCTTGAAATTGTGGGTATCGTGCACAACTTTCTTAAAGAAACTGTGCTTTGCTTCAAATCTAATTGTCCATAATTCCACTAACGGCCCAAAGCAACGGATCAGGTGGGGATAATGGTCGACAAAGTGATGTTTAGGTCGTATGCTGAAATTAGGAAAAGTCTCCGTAAGTAACTTACGATGTTCTGCTATTTTACTCTCCAAATAGCACAATGTTTCATCTGAGAACTTTGTAGATACAACCAATTCCACAATGTCCTTGAGGTCCATTAAAATCTCCCAAGCAGGGTCATTTTCTGGAATACTGCTGCCAATCATGAGAGAGAGTAATCGCAATAGGGTCCAATTCTCGTGCCCGTTGCCACCAATTGTTCCTTTTGCAAAGCTTGATTTGGGAATTTTCTGTGGTTTATTTACACAATCTGCAAACTTGTAGGGGAATGACTTGATACGACTATTTAGTTCCTCAAGTGATATGAATCCTTTTGAAATCAAGTCCTTCAGACAGAGTGATAACTCAAGAGGGACGATCCCTTCAAAGAAATCATGCAAGACATCTGCAGGAAATCCAGTAATCGGATGAAAGTATGATAAGTGCTTGCTCAGAACACACTCCTTTTTCACACCATTCAAACTATGGATCTGGTCATCATTCTGAAGTTCCTTCAGCAGAGAGTCGTGCTGTTCTGGAG
>JAUCMU010000047.1:7946657-7958179 GCA_032275025.1 Enteromius treurensis | reverse complement strand
TTAGAATTGTGTTGTCCAGTTAATTAATAAATTTCAGTTATTCAAACTTTTCGCAAGTTGGATTTTTTACAGTGTAGATATGAAGCTGGATATGCTGTATTAATTGAAACTCTGAAGTTTTGTGTGAAAAGGAATAAAAGGCATCTGAGTGTTCATTTATTTTGGAAACTGCAGTGGTATGTACTTGTTGGTACATATTTTGTGTCTCGCTAAAAGGCGGATACAGATACTTTATGCCATGATACAATACTACGTAGAAATGAACACTAAAGTGCAAAATATTGGCAGATTATTTTGGCAGATTATATTGCTTGTTTTAAGATAGAAAAGCATTTTTGGCATCGTAGTGTTTACTTCGGCCTATTATCATGGCATAAAGTATCTGGGTGCACTTTTTAGCGAGACACGAAAGTACATGTAAGTACACTTAATGTTAACTTGTTTTTTTTTCTGAAAACAAGACAATGATTTTTACTTTTCTAGAAATAATTTATTTAAGAATTTCTATTTCTGGCTGGAAACAAGGCAAAAAATATAAATACGCCTTTTTTTTGATATTGTGAACTTGCTCGTTAACTTACCTGGAATAACATATAATGTCCAAACTTCATCTGGTTGGAGCTACAACTGCACTGGGATAGGCTTTAGTGTAAGTGGTACTGTACATTATTTTGTTATTTCTTTCAACGTTATTTTGTGTCACTCACTAAAGATTTGATTCAAACTGTGAGAACAAAATATGAATAAATATAATATAAATTCAAAATATGTAAGAACCACAGTATCAGAAATATTGCCAAAGGCAGGTTTTATGAGTTTAGGTTGCCAAAAGCTTGTTTAATTGCTTTTCCATCATCTTCCAGTCCCTTAGAACTCAGGTTTAAATGCATAAAACATCGTAATTTTCTCAAAATATGCAGTCGTTTTGCAATGACTTCGATACGGTTGTTTGAATCAGTTTGGGTCGTAAGGTCTGCCAACTCTGCTCTGATCGGTCAGTTGAGTCTTTTTTTATTTGTATTTCCGTATCTACCGTTATTCTGTGTAGGAAAGGTCAGTTAACATTATTAATTTAATTAATTATATAAAAAAAAAAAGGCATAAATTTTACCTTCAATTTGAGCCAGAGTCCAAAGATGAGGATGATAGAACTAATGTTACTTTAGACCATAATTTAGTAAGACCATAATTCTTTATCTGGAAACCTAAAGCTGCACTAGGAGATACATTACATATTACTACAAAATGTTAACATAACGTATTAATCACACTTACAGGCTGTGGAATGGAGACGCTTGTTGGTCCAAATAAAGAAGGTATGGAGTTATCTTTCATGGACAAGCGTTAAGCAAATCCTGCGTTGAACTGGAAAAAATGAAGTTTAACCACTGATTTCTTTACATCAGCATTCTTGGGCAATGAAAACAAAACACACATGCTTTCACAGCGCAGAACACAGCGTCTTCTTGACATGACTTCCCTAGTGACGTACATCGGTAACAGGCAGAAGATTTGAAAATAAAACGACTTGTTAAGGCGATTTTGAGTTGACTCTTTGTTTTAAGAGACAATATCATGCACTTTTTGCTTACATTGAAGGACAGATACATTAAAAACTGCAAATATGATGTTTTTTATAAAAAATATACATCTCCTGCTCTTTAAACATAGTTTTCAGTTGAATTCTGGTTTAGCTAATGGTTCCTCCGGGTGGATTCTTTGCTACTAATTCTTCTGCATGAAACGGATGGTCCGAATCCTAAACAAATAGTCCAACTGTTCTTTTTTTTTCCAGAAACATACAGTGCTCCCTTTGCAGAACAAATCTATCAGCAGAAACTTTTTCGAATGAATTTAGTAAATCAAACATACAAACATTACAAATAACTCTGAGACACAGTAATCAGTGTGATTTTTGGTATACTTTACGTAATTTGTCAATACTTAATATGGGAGGAATATATTATAATTTGTGTTTAGATTTTAGTCAATTTTAATGTGTAATGTATTAAATAGTTGTACAAATTGTATATCAAAAGTCTGTATTATGTAGAAGTGCGCATATTGTGGCCTCTTGGACTACAAATCAGGGTTACTCAAGCCTTGACAAGTTGAAATGCATATAAAATATTAATCAGAGGCAGTTTGGAAAGGGGCCAAGACTCAATCACACCACAGGACGCTGACCAAGCACCGCGTCTCAAAGGAAACTTGGATACTGTGTAACAATCAGGCTATAAGGCAATGGGTGCATTAACATGACAGTAAGTTTAAGGGATGATAAATGGCTTGTGGGTCATGCAAGGAGGAATACCTAATGCATAGCCTCAAGATTGTGCCCCAAAGAGGTTTAAAACCTAGTTAGAGGCAGTAATGAGGTATTGTCTCAGTCAGGAAGAGGCAAGAGAGGGAATAAGTATGTTTTGTGTGCATACAAAAAATACATAACACAATAAAAAAGAGTTTCAGGGATAGTAATAGCATCTGTTTGACGCCTCTGAGCTCTTGCTATTGTTTTGCAGAGCGAGATATGTGCTCTCTCTTGGGACTCGTCTGTTCAGTCTACAAGGCTGAATATTTTACACAGGTTTTTGCTTTTATTTATGTACGGATGTACTTATTTGTTTATCTATCTCCTCTTTAATGATCTCAATAAAACCAATGACTTGAGACTGTTAATTTGTTTTCAGGGCTGAAAGAAGAACTTGGCCAATTAAGCATGAAAGAATAATACAATGACAACAAAAAAAGTCATATTCAACCTATTTGGCAAAAATACATGTTTTGAATTTCTTTTCTCAGGAAAAAAAAATCAAATAATTGCAAACGCCCAGTGTGTAAAACTCATACAAGGAAATGAATGTTTATGAATATAACCATGTGCCATATGGGAAAGAAGCACAAAAAGCTAGAGCTAAAAAAGAAACACAAGGCATGTGCAGTGAACTCAAACTGTTAGAAGTGGTTCTGCTATAACTTAAAATGACAGCAAGAGCTGTGTGTACAGATGTATGAATGTATTCAAATGATCGGTATACTAAGTAATCTACTTCATGAAAATTTAATTTCCCTTGATGTTATCGCTGCTCCTCAGATGTCATGTCACACTCCTGTCTGAAACTGTTATTTACTCACATTCAAATTAAGGATAAGACAACAAACGTGCAAAAAAAAAGTTAGGATTTAGTTTGATTATTTTAATAAAAATCGACGGGTTTGGAACGATGTGAGGGTGAGTAATTAATAACAGAATTGTCATTTGTGGGTGATCTAACCCTTTAACAAGAAAGCTCTTGGTGGTTCCACAGAGGTACTTGCGAAATATTAGAGCCTTTTGCACCGCAATAACTATTTTGTAGTACCCAAATAAATTGTGAAACTACCTTTTTTTTTGTTTATTTGCACCGCATGAACTAGGAACTATTTTAGTTTCAGGAACCAAATTAGCTCCTACTTCAAAGTGGGGTCTAAAAAACGTACAAAAACGCCCTCATCCACCAAGATTTAAAATGCTGTGTAAACATATACTGTGTAGACATTTTATCAACTTTTATAAATGGCATTTACCTGAAGACTTCCATCTACGGCGTACCCACCATCAGTGAAATGCAACCCTTTTAAATGGTGCTGGGAAATAGTTTGCGCAAAGTTGTCTCAGTTCTTTTAGTTCTGGTGTGAAAATGGTCAGAAGAAAACCAAGCATGTTTGGAAAAAAAGCACAGCACAGCAACATCAAAACCCATAAGCAGAAGAAAATATGTTTTCTGCAGAGTCCTGATTTGGACGATTGAGATATTTCGGCATGACCTCAGAAGAGCGATTCACGACAGGCATCACTGGAATACTACAGAACGGCAACCATTGTGTAAGATGTTGACTGATGTGCAGATTTGATGCGCTATAACAAGAAACATTTGGTGGTGCTGCCAAAGCAGGTCAAACAAGTATATGATCTAAGGGTTCACATACTTTTTCCACTGTGCACTGCAGACATAAACAAGATAAAAAGTAATGTTTTTTTCTTTTGCAAAAGTAATGGTCGATCCTAAGGGTTCACATACTTTTTCTGCAGAAGTTCAGATTCGCTGCTCTTTCTCTTAAGATCTTCTCGCACAGTCTGCTTATAGCTGCTACTGAAGCAGGTCAAACTGTTATAAAATCCCTTTCTACTTTGCAACATAGGCTGCGTTCAATATAGACATGAAAAACGAACTAGATTAGCTTATATGTAATGACCCGTCTGATAGGTTTGCAGACTTTTCCTGCAGATGTTCGAATTCACTGCTCTTCCTCTTAAGATCTACTTACACAAAATTGCATCATTTTCAACAACCAGTTCACTTATCAAAGTCGCATCTGTGCCACCCACGGTGCGTATAACCGAAGCCTGGAGATGCAGAAGGCTCTTTCACAGCCTGAAAGCTTCTTACAGTTTACAATGACACCAGAAATGGAAACGTTCAATTCGGTGTTACTTCAAGCATTGCAAGTAGTCAAGACCTAAACTGTGTTTCTACTTGGTTTTTATAGGACTAGCTTTAAAATTTACCATCTTAGAAATTAGTTTGTTTCTTCATTAGAGCAGATTTGGAGAAAGTAACCAGGCTGTTACTGTCACAACTGACTTTCTTAGTAGAAAACAATACTATGGAAGTCAGTGGTGAACCAAAACAGCCTGGTTACAAACATTTTGCTAAATATCTTCCTTTGTGTTCACTAGAACAAGGAAATTCATACAGATTTGAAACTACTTGAGGGTGAGTAAATGATGACAGAATTTTCATTTTTGGATGAACTATTCAATTAAGAGATTTCAGACCAATTTTACCCCCAACTTAGCCAGTCCTTTCGATTGATTTCTGCAATGTTAAAGCAAAGATTTACCAGTCCGCCGCATTATAGAAGTACCTCAGACTCGCCATCCATAGCTGCAATTTTCTGTCATGGGAAAAAAACCCTAAGAAACCCTTTACTGTGGGACGGATGGTCTCTGGAGGAGACTTTGGCATCCTTCGATGTCTGAAGAAAAGACTACATTAAACAATCCTCAGCACATGTATCTTTTGAATTTCTAAAATATGAAAGATGCAATGCCATGCAAAATTTAAGAAGTTACAGTAGAAGAACATGAGATAAAACGCAACAAAGCTGTGAGCACAATGAAATTAAAGATTCATGTCCCTTCTACAACGACCTAGATGACATTCTGAGCGAGCGCTTGTGCTAATCTGACAGATGTTGTCAAGGGGAAAAACGTGGAAATGCAAAGTGATGAAAAAGAGTGTCAGACACACCACATGTCATTTCACATGTACTCACCCATGTGTTTACACTGGAAACCAATATCAAATTATAATACTCCATCTGAGATTTATAAGGGACGAATCAATATTGTTATCTTTTCTGAAAGACCTATAAAGACTAAAGAGCAAATACAATATTACAGACTATTGAAACTGTGCTGTGCTTACAAATCAACAATACAGTAAAAATTTGAGGTTAGTAATATATATATATATATTTACATATATAAGTGATTAATGCATCTGTCAGGACCACTGTCATCACAGATGATTGACAATTACTTACAGTTTGGATTGGCAGTATGGTTCTGTTCTGGGATATAACTCCGTGCGAATCCATGCAGCCTAGTGATACCCCCACCCCCGGGTAGACAGAACAGAATCAACAAAGTATGCAGATATGGTTAAAGTTTAGCAATTTCATGTACATATTTCAGAATTACCAAAGGAGAAACAGAAGACTGGACCCTGATTGGCAGAGGAGGAGCTGGGGATGGAGGAGGGTAATTAGCTAATGAGCAGCACGAAAACTGATCATCTTGAAGAACTTTATATATGGATGCTTAGATAGGTGTCATATTCCTATAGGTAGATAGAGATCAGCTAAAAGACTGACTAACAGAACTAATGCTTAATTTTTATCCAGCAAGGACACATCAATTGATCAAAAGTAACATGAAACATATTTCAAATATAGCAAAAGCTTCCGTTAAATCAGTATATTAAAATTGCTTATGAAGGATTATGTGACATAATTATGTTGCATTTTACTTTATAACAACAATGTTATACATTACTACTGTTTAACCAGGTACTGTTTTTAAGGTTTGCTTTCTTTTCATACTTGCAACATTAAAAGGGTTAGTTCACCCCAAAATGGAAATTCTGATCTTACGGGTTCGGAACGACATAAGGGTGAGTAATTAATGACAGAATTTACATTTTTTAAGGTGACATAAGGTGTAAGAGCCAGTGATCACATTTATATAGATTTTTTTTCCAGACACTTGACAAACCTCAGTTTTAGTAGCTATGTGGACGAATGGCTGAAACTGCTTGTTGAAGTGGATCAATAGTCAACACTCGGAGTCCCAATAGCGTGACTGCAACACTTTGTTCCTCTGTTAGAGGGAAGTTTTCTCTCTTCTTGTCCTTGCACTTTACAGCCAACCTGAGTTTTCTCACTTCCTATTCAAAACACGTCCTTTAATGAGTCTCTTTTGGTATGTTTTCTAGTCTAAAAACCATTGAAACAAGACCAAATTTTCTTGACAAGCAACACTGCATTAAATAGTAAGACTTGTTTTCTCACATTGTGCCTTGAATAAGTAAATTAAGTATTTTTTTTTTTTACTTGCACTGCCAGATTTTATTTATTTCTTCATTTTATTTGTTTTGCTTTTCACTTGTTTATACTTAAAATGGAGCAACTTGGAGTAGCAACACAATCAAATCTGTCACATTCTCTCTAAGCCCATCTTTGTTTTCTTCATCTTGTGAGATGTCTTTCCATCCATTATAAATTGTGGTTTTGACAGTCTGGCATTTGATATTTTAACACTGCCATGTTTTAAACTGCCTTTCATCACAGCCGGAAATGATAGACTGGTGTCAGCAGATCCATCAGCACCCACATGTCTGATCCACATCCAAAAGACAAATAAGCCAACAGTTTATGTGGGCATAATTCCAGCGATTGTTTGCTTAGCTGGAAATGTCTGCTAAAGTAATTACCACCCACACAGCTTTTAGGCGATTACCCATTAAGGTAAAGCTTCAGGATAAAATGAATGAATGAAACATCACCTCAAAGTACTCAGAAACGTATGGACATTCAGAAATGGTGAAGTCAATAAAGCCTATCTTTGCTCAGCTTTGAGCAACACTGATAAAAAATACAGACTACAGTATTAACCAGTATTTTGAAAATCAAGTTTGGTCAATGTATTCGAGACCAAGCTGAGACAAACCAAAACTCAAAGTGAATATACGGCTCCGCCTAGTGCTCAAGAAATGCTTTGCAGGCTTATATTTTTCGATATTTACATTAGTTTAGACTTGCCATTCAGAGCCAATTACATTTATTTTGTGAAACCAACCTCATTTTCTCATTTAACTCAAGTTACTGTTAGCGGAGGCTTCATGGTATACAAGATATAGTGTATATATCCAAATAACATTTAAATACAGTTTAAACCCTCGTATTTGACTGAAAATATAGAAACATGCGTAATGAATCACAGTTTCCACAATAATATTACTATATTGACAAGTTTTCCCAACATTGATGATAGTAACAAATGTGGTGAAATATACAGTAAGGTTTATTAGTTAACTACATACTTCTACATCATTCATTAATATTACTAAATCTTTATTTCAGCATTTCTAATCAAATTTGCAAGCTGTGTTTGTTAACATTAGTTAATGCATTGTGAGCTAACATGAACAAACAATGAATTGCTGTAATTTTATTAACTAATATTAACAAAGATCACTAAATAGTGTAATATATGTATTGATGGTTCATGTTAAGTTAATAAATTAAATAACGCTAACAAATGACACCTTATTGTAAATACTGTGAGTATTACTGTTTTTGCTTGTATTTTTGATCAAATCAGTTTTAAGAATAAGTGATTCCGAAATATTAAATATACATCAAAATGAAACTATAATATGTTGAAATACATAAAAAATATATATGAATGTATGTTCACTTTTGCCCAATGGGATGTATCTTTACATAAACCTACTTTCAGATATAAGAAACAAGCTCTCAGGAAGAGGAAGCAAAGAGTGTTTCACTGTGTGTGGTTGCATCCGTGTGGGCTTGAGATCACAGATGAACTCGCTTTTGCAGCTGTGTCTGATCTTTGTACATGTTAGCGGCGGCACAGTGTGTTAAGTGCCCCCTTCAGCTGTCTACGACTCTCCCCTGAGCCCCAGCCACTTACCGCA
The DNA here is from genome assembly GCA_032275025.1 of Enteromius treurensis. Taxonomy (NCBI): domain Eukaryota; kingdom Metazoa; phylum Chordata; class Actinopteri; order Cypriniformes; family Cyprinidae; genus Enteromius; species Enteromius treurensis. The sequence goes on along the minus strand of JAUCMU010000047.1, from coordinate 7,949,915 downwards.
GACTGGGGAGGCCAAGCTCGACTGCCTCTCCACACCCACTGAGTGCTTAACAACCAGCGGCTAAAAAACCCTCGCACGTTAAATTGTAATGCTACTTCTTCGGTTCGCGCTAATAGCGCCGGTGTCATTGATTTCTTGTCGTGCCCCCTCAGCCAGGCGAAATACTAATGGCGGCGGTCAATAAAGCGCTTGAACTGGAAGTTCTCACTCTTCACACTTCTATCAACCTCTAAAAATAGCGTTCTGCATCCCCACCTGCTCACTTAGGAGTAGTTCAAACAAACATGTAAATGTACTCACCCGCAGGTCGTCCAAGATGTAGATGATAAGAACGCATTTGGAAAAGTTGCGCGTTACATCACTTGCTCACGAGTGAACGGGGGCCTGTTACATAAAACAAGTTTACCAAATAAGCCAGGCTTATGGCAGATAGTCTGACTTATTTCAAACCAAATGAACTGGCAATAAGTCAGACTAACTGAAATAAACCTGGCTTATTTGGTAAACTTGTTTTATGGAACAGGCCCTGGGTGTCGTCAGAATGAGAGTCCAAACAGGTGATAAAGACATCACAATAATCCACAACAACCCCAGTCCATCCATTAACATCTAGTGAAGTGAAAAGCTGTTTGTCTGTAAGAAACAAATCCATCATAAAGGCATGTTAAATATAAACTGGTGCTTCTGGACAAAATCTGAGTGCATAATTAATAGCCTAATAATGTTTCCTGTAGTGAAAAAGACCATCCTCCTGCATCAGCAGCACCATGCGCATATGTGGTATTCTTGCGAACAAGTGCCAAAGAGAAGAACCTGTTGAATAAAGTTGAACTTTTGTTATAATTAGACAAAACAAAATGTATTTTAGTAGCTTCATAATATTATGGTTGGACCACTGATGTCACATGGACTAGTTTAACATTTTTGTCCTTATTACTGTACCTTTCTGGGTCTTGAAACTTTATTTAGCGATGTGTCTCCTCCACGTTACCCTGTAGTGCTGTTTTGGAGAGTATCATATATGTTAACAATGCATGCAATATATGTACGCGGATATGTTGTTTACATTCTGCGGCATGTACCATGATGGTGGCTGAAGCATTAGTTTTGAGTTGAAAAAAACTTAAACAAACCAGTTTAATCCAGCTTTGTCTGTACCATAAAGCTGATCAGCAACTTTCTCTGCCAACTCTGGCTTGAGCCTAAGTTAATGAAGCATATGCTCGTGGAAGTGTGATATCAGCAATGAACAACCAATCATACACAGCAAGATGAACCAATCTACAGTATACTGGAAAAGTTAAAGGGTTAGTTCACCCCAAAATGAACTTCCGTTCTTAATTACTCACCCTCATGTCGTTTCAAACGACATAGCTTTTATGATTTTATCTTTAAAAATGCTTTACTAGTGTTTTTAATTTGCAGCAAGACAAACTGGGGGTGTCTTAAACCAGCACATAACCTGCACTAAAGCGGTTTAGCTGTGGAGCGTAAGATACTATGGTAATGAACGCCACTAAAACCCAATCCACTTTCATGGTACCTATGACCCAAGATTGGTAAAAACTAAACTGAATCTTACCTGGCCAGAAAAACCGGCTTCATGGTACATGTCCCAGATCAAAGTGTAAAAACGTAGACAATGTATCTGTATCCTTTTTTTTTTCTTTGCGCACAAAAGCGTAAGCAAAAGGTTTATATTAAAAACATCGTCATGATTCATTTGTTTGTTACAGACACACAGCTTTTCACCTCACAGGACAATCACTGATTCTTGTGAATTGCTGTGATGTTATTATTTAAGAAACGATCTGCCGCACAAACGCAAGCTCAAATTTAAAGTTAACATGAAATGTTCAAGGACTTGTTTTTTTCAATAATTGACTATATCGTTAAAAAAAGAGCATTATGCACCAAATGGGACCTACATATAGGTAGCAAAAAAATAAAATAGATTTGTGACAAAAGGTTGCTAAAGATGCACCCCCCCCCCCCCCCCCCCCAACGCACACACAAAAGTAAATACACACAATTACAAAACCGATTCATCTTGAGATATTGCAATTTTCTTTTCACTGTCACATCCCGAAAAGCCCATTTTGAGTGAAGTATTGATCCGTTATATAAAAGTTCAATGCTACTTCCAGCCACGAGGATGAAGTGTAGATATTGCTCCATCGCTTGTACTGTAAATTGCTTTGTCTCAAAACAGCGCTTCTAAAAACAGTGACAATGTCAGTTTACAAAAGCCTATTGTGTTTCTCGTTCTTTTCACAAATTTAACACTCACACCAGGGTAGCAGCTAATTTAGAGAAAAGCATTAAAAAAATACTAATTTCTCTTAATTAAGCAACTGTTTGGTACCTTGCATGAATGGTTACATGAAATATGCATGGAAATAGATACATATTTTGCAGTTATTCAGGCCCAACTAAACAAATTCCTAGTATGTCCTGCAAGGATATCGCAGTAAAACAGTGTTTCTGTTTTGTTAATGGTGTGAGATCTGAGCAGGCATTCTATAACAACTCTGAACTACAGATTCCTTTAAAGATGCTGCTATTTTGACTGCTGAAAGCAACCTGATCAAAGGCCATTCTACGTTTTATAAATAAAAAAGTACATAAACTAAATCAAAATTCTCATTGTTACGTCTGTTTGCTTTTAGTTAATAAACTACGGCTACATTCACACAGTTTTGGGAACTGACGGCTGTATGACTAACAAGTATTTCAAATTGTGTTGTATATCTAATTGCAGACAAAAGCTGTCTTCGTGGACAGGTAGCTAAGGTCAATTCCCACATGTATTCTCTTGAATAACACTGTAACCATAGCAACAGATTATGTCTGCATATGAGATTAATTCTCTAATGGCTTCCCTTACAAAAATTGACTAGTGTTTTTTCCCCCCCTATATAAGCGTATAAAACTGTCATTCTGGGTAGATACTACGCAGTCACAGGCCTACTGTAATGCAAAAAAGTACAAAATATTAATATTAATAATAACATGGGAATATTGTGGTAGCCTTTTTTTGGGCCCCATTTAGCCTCTTCCAGTCTTGTAACAAAAGTTTATTCATACTGAGATTACAAAAATACCTTTCCTACGATAAAAATAGAACCTAGAACCGATTAAAAAAAACATTTCACGATATAAACCTCTTACACTCTGCGGGCATTTTGGGGAATTCCCCCTGCATTTTGCCTACCAAATTAAAAAGCTTCCCATACCCACATGCAGAGGTGTATATAC
>JAUCMU010000047.1:7918092-7931203 GCA_032275025.1 Enteromius treurensis | reverse complement strand
ATAAATGTTTGTTTAAACATTTCACTAAGTATGAGATGGATTTGTTGAAATAAAATGAGTTTTTTGAAAAAAAAAAAAAAGTGATTTTATGGTACTTTCCACAGTTGCATATTGTTGCCGTATGGCCCTTTAAACTTTTTTTTAGTTTTTTTTTTATATATCTGTTATTTAGCTAATTTTAAGTAATAAAAACATGCAAAACATTTTTTACCATGTCTAAGTAATATTTCATGCAATAGAGGGTTAACATACAGGTATGCTTTATCTTTATAGAGAAAATATATACAAATTATAGAATAAAATAGTTTATTCTGGTGCAGTTGAACATGGGGGAAGAAAGAAAAGGTGACAAGCCGGAGAAAGCGAGACGACTGACTGCTTTGTAGTTACTTTCACATCTACAAAACTGTGATCCTCACATTGCAGTTTGATTATTGCCAGCGAGTCTGTTATATCGGGCAAATCCGAGATTTACTTCACTGTAAATACATCTAGCAGTTTGCTCTGTTAATGTCACAAAAACGAATGGGGCCCAGGGATCTTCTTCTTGCGAAGTCTCCTGCTCTGTGGCAGAAGCGTTATATAATGGAGTGTGTATATGTGCATGTTTTTATGAATTTACATTTCTGTCTGGGGACCCAAGAGGCTCGAAGTTCCTCTTCCTAGTTCTCCGCCACTGTTCGCCTCTCTGTCAGGGTGTCAAGGGTAGTCAGGGCTTATTCCAGCCGGCCGAGAGCCTCGGACAGGGACGGCTTGCTGATCTATGGACTTGCTCAAACACACACACACACACACAAGCACACGTACACAGAAGCACATCCAGTGTAAAGAGGACTGGACGGCTCCCCCATGTTAGAAAATAGACTGTCTGTATTTAGCTTGTCTGCAGGGACTCCTCTCGGCACCTCTGGCCCTGTCATTGTAAGGGACGCGGAGGCTTTGTGCTGGCTGGTTTTTTTCCTGTGCTGGCGAGCGGAGGAACACAATGTTGTGGGCGGACTTGAATCTTGAATTAAATGAAGTGAAGTGCATCTGGTCTTCTATTTGGTCTCTGATTCAAATGCTTGCAAACAAGAAGTCTCCTGACTCTTGCTTAAACTAGCTTTCCCAGATTCATTTACATTTCTGCTCTGTCCAGTATGTGAATTAATGAAGGTAGCTTTCTGAAACCTTCACTGTCACTGTTCCTCAGCGGTAGAACCAACCAACCATCTTCCAAATAGCAGAAACCATCGCAATCTTCTGAAAACTGAAGAGGTACACCACTTCAAGAAGCAACTGAGTAACTAAAGCCATGAAGTTTCAGGAAACTCTTTGACCTTGGACCACAAAACCAGTCTTAAGTCGCTGGGGTATATTTGTAGTAATAGCCAAAAAAGAAGCAATTACTGTAAGTAGCTAAAGCCAAGAAGTAACTTTCAGGAAACTCTGAGGCACTGAACTTGACCATCTTGACCAACTTGACTAACTTCAGTCTTGTGGTGGATGTTAGTTTTCTGTAGTTCTCAGCACTTAATAGCTATTTTTATGCGCATTTTGAAGTATCACATCAAAAACAAATTTTAGAAAACAAAAGTAAATTTATGCTCGCTTGAGGTGGAAATGTGCGCTATGGGACAGCATAACCTGACTAACCAGCGAACTGATCTCATTGCACAGCTTCCAAAAAGATGTTATGGTCGTTCTCAAACACCTGAGTGAAGTCTTTCATCAGAGTAATTCTTTGTCTTAACCCAAGAGGTATTCCCAAACCTCTGAAAGCAATGATCACATGTATTGTTTCGTCTGCTCACTGGTGCAAGTAATTTATTACAATATATATGAAAATGACTTTGTACAGTGCTTCTACTTTTCTTAGTGATTTTTAGTGTCCCCTTCTCAGGAAGCGACGATTTTCTTTGACAGCTTTTCTTTGAAAACGGAGCAGAAGTAATTAAAGTAAGTAAAGACATTTTCGTACTGCTTTAATGAAGCTAGCTACAATTGGTTACGGTGGCTTCAGGTTCCGTCGTTACACATACGTCATCGTAATGAGTGCTCTGATTGGTTGTAGAGTTGTCCAGTAGTATACAGAGGCATCTGATGGACGCAGGTTAAGCCCGCCTCCCAGAAGGCAGCTTGGCCAGATTAAGCTCCTATGAGCTTTAAAGCCAGGCTAATGTGATCATGGGTTCAATCCTAGAGAATGCATGTTCTCATGAAACGTTTATGCACTATAAATCATGATTTTGCAAAATTTCTGTTGGGTTGGGGAGTGGGTTAGGTGTAGCCATTCATACGAATTACACCAAGTGAAATATGTATGAATTATGTTGAGATCGGTGTAAAAAGTCACAGATTGCATTTAAATAAACATGCATTTTGTTTGGTAATGACAGACACGACACTGTTATTTTCACACCCACTAAATTTAAAGCATAAATATTGGTCGTAATAAGTTGCTTGTACAAACTACCTCATATTCAGTCTGTTTTTTGTTTTGGAGGACAGGCTCTTTTGGTTGGTGAGCCTAGGGTTCCAACTTAAACCAGTCAAAACCAGTTTAGGCTGGTCTAAGCAGGTTTTTAAGCAAAAGTAGCAGTAGTTGTATTGTGTTTCTCTTCTTTACCCTTATGGTACTCATTTGAAAGTCACTTTGCATGAAAGTGTCTGCTCTAAAGGAATAAATGTAAATGCTTTTGTCTTGATTGTCTGGCCACTGTTAGTTGCTGCAGGAAGCTGTTTGGTTATTTTAAATGACTTTGGCCTCCCGTCGATATCAGGCAGTATTGAGTTCAAGACCACTGTCTATCCAAGTCATTGAAAGTCTCCTTTCTTTTTTGTCACACACAGGCTGCGCGTTCCTCACCTACTGCGCCCGCGAGTCGGCCATCAAAGCCCAGAACGCCCTCCACGAACAGAAGACACTGCCGGGGGTAAGTCCGCTGCCAGTCTTTCGCCTCACCTCTTTAAGAGGGCCACCATGCCAGTCAAAGCTAAAGCCGTATGTTTTAGACAGAGAGCCAAAGCCTTTGGAACAGAAATCATTCGATAACCCAGCCTTTTAAGATCAGGCTTTGAGCCGTTTCATGGTACTTCTCCCCGGGGACATTTGCATTGATCCGATGCTTTCAGTGCAGGGCTTGGGGATGCAGTGATAGCAAATGTCAATTCATTTGTTCTCTCAATTTTTCCAAACTGCTCCATTTACGCAAAAAGCCAGTGAGTCATTGTTGCCCAGTCGCACAAAAGTATTCCAGACGCACAAAAATAAACATAGTGGGGTGCAGGCGAGAGCGCTTCCATTGAGGTTTGTGTGCTCCTGAGGATGGCTGGCAATTGCGACGACATTCAAAGCACAAAACACACAAGGAGGTCCAGAGGTAGTCTTTCCGGCCGTACACAGCCAAAGTGAATGGCATAACAATGACATATTGTTGCTATGCTGCCGGACAGACATCTCCTGAAGTAACGTGCAGGAAACTTGGATGCACTGAGAGCAATGTAGATGCAAGTGCCTTTTTTGGTCGTTGAATAATAGCTCTGTTTGTTTATAGCATTATTTGTTAATAGCATGTTTTGTTTTTGTTCTTGCTTTTTTGTTTTGTTTTGCTTTGCTTTGCTTTTCTTCGTTTTAGTTTTTTTGCTTGGCTTAGAATTTTGTCGTTCAATGCTTTCTATTTATTTTTATTTCATTGTTTGTTAATTTGGCATCATTGATGGAAATAAGGCACCAGAAACATTGTATTTGTGCCTTTCTCCCCCTTTTTGGACCTCAAAAAATTACATTATTCGTTAACAGCTTTGCTGTTGTTGTTTTTTTTTTCTTCTTTTGGTTGTTTTATTATATTCTTAGTTTTATTTTATAAATTATTATATTTTACTGTTTTAGTTTGATATTACATTTAATATTATTATTATTATTATTTATTTGTTACTTTCCTTGCCCCTTTTCCTTAAATAATTTTAATAATGTCTTTGAGCAGCTGCCAGGAAATTTTGTTTAACTGTGTGATTATTATTATTTGTTTGCTTTGCTTTATTAAATATTTGATGTTTAATTGAAATTTTTAGTTTACATGTTATTCAAATAGTTTCATATTTTTAATTTTGATATTACATATTATATTATAATTTATTTATTTATTTTATATATATATATATATATACATATATAACATTTACTAATTTGCACTAAATCTTATTAAAATGTATTCATTTTCTTTTTAATTACCATTTATTAATTTAGTTCTTTGCTTTTCCTCCATTAAAAAATCGTAGTTATGTATAAAATGTAGTTATTTTATTATTTTTTTATTTAGAAATTATTAGACTTATTTTTTTAATTTAGAACTATTAGTTATTATCATTATTATTTATTTGTTTGTTTTTACTTTATATGCTTTTTCAGCTTTTTCAGCTTTTTTGTTTAACATTTTACTGTAACAAAATCCTTAAAAGCGAAGCTCCTTCTTTATTCCTTTTCAAATACCTTTTTTTTAATTATAAATAATATCGTCAAAAATTCTAACAGTGGAGAATTGTCAGAATTGTTTTTGCATTTTATGTTTCTTCTTTTATTCAGGTTGACATGATGTTACTTCATGTTTATCATCCACTACTATTACAGAGGTTTTGAAGTAGGAAAAGAAATATACATGGTGTCTTAAGTTTGCTGTCCTTTGAAACCTTGATGTAAGAAGCCTCTAAATGAAAAGTTTTAAAGCAGAAGCCAATGACAAGTGGTATCCAACATTCGATTTAGTGCCACTATGTCAAACCCACACACACTTTTACCCCGAGGAGAACATTTGAGCCTGAACGGAGAAAAAAAAAAGATAAAGGAGGGGCCGATCAGAATGTGACACATGTCATCCAGGCCTGTTGAGAATACATCACAACTTTCCCATCGCACTGTGGGGTGAGAGAAACACGCAGGCACATGTACACAGACTTGCTGCATGTGTGACATCATTGCATCAGCTTCACTTACCCGTGTTGTCATCCCCTGAGACAACTGCGAATAATGTAGTAGGTGTTTGTTGAAGACTCTGAGAACTAGAGATGTGTTTTTTATGTGCATGTGTTTGCCTGCTAGGAATTGGACATGCTGGTTGACTGGTTCCTCTCGATATTTTTTGGTGCGTGTATATTTTAGTTTTAATATTTCAGTGGTGGTGCTCTAATTAGCATGCTGGCAGTGTTAGCTTTTACAGTTCGCACTGTAAAATCCTCTCAGGAAAAGGTGCGTCTTCTAAATTTAACACATTCAAAACACTGCATCTGTACCTATAAGCATTTAAACAGACACTTTGGCTGTTGCATTGTGCCTTACACTGCTTTTTGTTTTGGGTGCCACAACAGCTTTTAAATCAGCGTGTCACATTTTTAAAGAAGCACCACAAAATCCTTCAATCGGTTGCGCTCTAGATATTTTTGAACACAAGAACATGTGTTAAATACCCCCAAAGAAATGTGTCCAATCTGGGTCAGGTGAACCTGAAACCGGTCTAATTATTCAGGGCTTTTTCTTAAAGGGACAGTTCTCCCCAAAATTTCAATCACTACTGTTTTCTCTCTCTAATGTCACTACAAACCTGTGATGCTTTATATTTATTTATTTTTCATCCATACACTAAAGCCAATGAGTCCAGTGTTGTTTTATACCCCATTAGCATAAGGGTGAATACATATATAATGACAAAATTTTTATTTTAGGGTCAGAATTTTCTCACCCCAATGTCGTTCCAAACCTTAATTGCATCTCTTTTTGCAAAACATAAAAGAAAAAGGTTTTAAAGAAATCTGGCAACCAAACAGTTTTAATGCGTTTCTTTTTTGCAAAACATAAAAGAAGGTGTTTTGAAGAAATCTGGCAACCAAACTGTTTTAATGCATTTAGTTTTGCAAAACATAAAAAAATATGTTTTGAAGAAATCTGGCAACCATACAGTTTTGGTTCCCTTTGACTTCCACTGTATTACTTTTCTAATGGAAGTCAGTGGGAACCCAGCAGTGTTTGGTTACCAATAATTCTACAAAATATCTTATTTTATGTTCCACAGAAGGAGTAAACCATCATCTTTCATCTTTCATCTTGGGTGAAGTTGGGTCTCGTTTAGTCACGGTTAAACCACAACTACTCCGTTTTTAAAAATATGTGGTTTGCAAACATGCTCTGGGTATATCTGGCAAAGTGGCCTGCAGTGAGAATTGGACAAACGGCCTATCCCTAAATCTTTCCTCAACAGCCCCCGCCTCAATACGTTGATGGTAAGCAGATATGCCAGTTGTTTGTTTGCTAAATCCTGCTTGATATGCAGATTGCCAGAGGCTACGGAGTAATTCATGTAAACTAGGGTTCTCTCGGAGAGGACCTATAAGTTATTTATGCTTGTGTTTTGTTCTTAACTCTTGACTGACTGTCCCTCTTTGCAAAAACCTTGATAGGAGATGATCAGTCAGACTCTTGATCCAGTCTTATTTATATAATATGATATGATATAATTCTATTTTTGATTTCTTAAAGAAATTGCTATTAATGTGTAATTTATTTTTATTTCAGTTTTAGTTGAGCTTGTTTTTATTTTGAGTGCTATTTTGATTAATCACAATTATTTGTTTATTAATAAATTATATAAATATAAACATATATACATAAACTAATTTTAGTACTCATTTCAGTTAAGCGGCTTTTTTTTTCATGTAGTTTTTCATTTAAAAATTAAATTAATGTTTTAAATTAAGTTTACATTTTTTATAATTGATGAAGATTATTTCCCAAGATGAAATCTATATTTTCACTTTTACTTATTTTTTTTCATTAAAATCTTGAATGTGCACGGGGCGTCAGCGTCCACGCGTCCCATTGACTTTAAATGGTTGACGTCAAGCGCTGCTGAAAAGCATTGTGGATCCGTCGGCGGAGCTTCACTGGCGTTGCTCGGGCAAGAGTTGCGAATTTTTCTACTTCTGCTACGAGCAACTCCGGTGAAGCGCCGCCGACGGATCCATTTTGTTGTTGAGTTCCTGTCTAATTTCATTGGCTGACGCTGCTATGACCATCTTCCGTCAAGTGTTGACACTGACGCCCCATGTGAACGTACCGCAGAAATCACATTAAACTAGTGTCTTTTGTGCACTCCTAGTGGCATCAGGTGGAGTTGCAAATATAGCTGTGTTTGTTAGTTTGAGCTGTTCAAAAAGAGAAAAATTTCACCATAATAATTAACATTGTCATTATGATATCGGTTATCGGCCCAATATTTTACTGTGATTTTTTATTTTACTAAATTATCTAAAAAAAACAAACTTAAATATTTAGTTAAATTATTTAACTAAATATTTAAGTTGGTTTTTTTTTAGATAATTTAGTAAAATACATAGTATTTTCAGGTTTTCTAGAATTTTTCCAGATTTCCTTTTTTTCTTGATTGTAGTGTGTAAAAAATCACAGTAAAATATTGGGCCGATAACCGATATCATAATGACATATTGTGCATCGTATTGAAATTATCGTAGGAGGTTACATTGTGCTTAGCTAGCATGAGAAACAATAGCCAGTCAAACAAAGGGCAACATTTATTCTGGATGGAGCATCCCCACAGCGTGTCTCACATGCAACTGCCAAGATCGATCAAAGGACGTAGTAGATCCTCCCAGTTTAATTCCAGCTGGGATTTCGCAGGGCCTTCAAGTTTAACGTACTGCTAAGAATCGCTATGACAGGGGGGCACATATGAGCCCCATTATAGGAGTCGGAGGACACCCTAAGGCAGAGGAGGAGCAGGAAGTTGGGTGAAGGCGAGGAAGGCGTTCTGACAGCTGTCCGCCTCGATAGCGCGCTTCCCCATCAGTGACCTCTGAGGAACATCAGCTCCGCGATGTGCGAGATGTGGTGATAACATCACCATGTATACATGGCAGCTTGTCAGGATCGTCTAGGGCTAACGCCGGCGATCTGTGTATGTTTGTGTTCAGTGGAATGGGTGGTGGATTTTGGTTATGTATGTGTGTGTGTGGTCAGTGTCTGGATGGCCATTTTGTATTATTTTGTACTTGTGTACCTTTAAAATGGGCATAGAAATGACCTGAAGTTTTATTATAAACCCTATCTTTATGAATATTAGTTCACTAACTGATTTAGTTCAAGTTTATTGGTTGTTTTGTCCATGACCAGAGCATAATTAAACAAAACTCTTTAAAAAGTGAATTTAAAAAATGTATAGAGGTGAAGTTGGATATTTCTTAAAGGGGTTTTGTTAGATAACATAAATAAAAATAAATAAATAAATAAATAATAATAATAATAATAAACGTGTTTTGCAAATACATAACAATAAACAAATAAATAATAGTAATAATAACATGTTAAAATGTTTTGTTATTATTAAACCCATTTTAATAATAATATAAAAAATAATCATGTTGATGGTTAATATATACAAATATTTGTTATTGATATTACTATGAAAATAAAATATTAAACGTTTGTATTATTAACAACAATAACAATAATACCAATAATAAAAGTCAATAACATTTAACAAAAAAATAGCAATAATTAAATATATTATAAAATTATTTTTATTGTTAATATTATTTATGTTGAGCATTAATACAAACAATTGTTATTGATATTATTATTATTAAAATAATATAAACAACAACAATACTAGTAACACTACCACTACTACTACTACTACTATATAACTAATAATAATTACATTTAAGCACATTATTAAACATTTAAACAATTAAATACTAAACCTAACTTACTGACTATGTAAAGAACGTATGACTCTAACCAAAACCAAATGTTCCCATACAAATCAAAATTCAATTTCAAGCATATTGAGGTCACTCAGCATATTAATGTAAAATGGTAACAAGAACACTGGAACTGCGACATAAAATCATCTCAGCAGTATTTCAAGTTTATTTATATAAAGCGTGCTCCTCCGTTTCCAAGCAGCTGGTGAAAAATATGATTCATAACTGCAAATTGAATTTGTTGCATTATAGCGGCTAACCATTTTTAGAATCTATCTAAATTGCTTTTAATCCACAGATTTAAGTTGCAAACAAGGTTACAGTGAAGATTCGAAATGTATTAAAAAAAATCTACACGGACAAATATGTGAAGATATTTATGGCACGCCTGCAAAAGCTTGAGGTTATATATATATTATTATTATTTTAATTAGATGCCGTATGTGCCAGCATATACATCCTCCTAGAGTGGAACAGGAAATATCACACTGAGTCAAAACAACGTGAAGACAAAGAAAACTGTTTGTTTTGACTTGCACGCAACACCTCTGTCAACCCTGCTGTGCATTTTAAAATCTGCATATGTATAGAGCTACATAAAAGGCGTATTTTTCCAACTGCATCGGTGAGAAATCAGGCACGCTCACAGATGTGTCTGCGCAGGAAGGCCGGCCACGCTTGGAGAAAATGAGAGCGCTTTCGCCACGTTTCGGCGTGTACGAGCTCATGCTGTCTGCGGGGCTCCACACCCCTGCTGGAATTGCAAATTCACCTGCTCCTCCGGAGTCGGCTCTGCCCCGCTGTAAATTCGCTGTAATTTAAGGTGTGTATTTTACGCCCAGATCCGTTGCTTGTTCTCACATCCGTCTGTGGAAGACGTGTGAACTGGCCAATTTTCATTTTTGCCAGAGAAAAAAACCCCCACCAGTCCCCATCCCAGAAGCCTAAAAATACAGTGCTGCTTATTTTTTAGCATACAATGGAACATGGTTATTTTAAAGACACGGTTCACCTCAAAATTAAAATGTCTCTCCTTTAGCCCATCCGAGATGTGGACGAGTTTGTTTCTTGATTGGAACACATCTGGAGAAGTTCCTTACGTCACTTGCTCACCAACGGAAGCTCTGCAGTGAATGAGTGTTCTTGTTGTTGGATGTGTTGATGGGTTTGAATGTGAGAGGGGAAAGGAGAGGGACCTTTTCACTCAATGAAACGTTATTATAGATTACAAACTCAAATTACTGCCAAAGGCAGCGATTTACAGTTGTAATGCATTCATAATGGATTTGTTTGTTACAGTACAATCATGCAGCTTTTTACTTGTCAAGAATGGACTGGAGTGATATGGATTACTTGCACATTAATGTGATGTTTTTATCAGCTTTTTGGACTTTTTGGACAGCACCCATTCACTGTAGAGCAGCCACTGCTGAGCGAGTGATAATGTTCAGTGTCTCCAAATCTGTTCTGAGGAAGGGTTCTTTGATTTTTGAGTGAACCATTCCTTTAAGAAATGTTTACTGGTGAAGTCTTGTTATGATGACAAAACAGCAAATAATGTGATTGCTAAACTAACAAGGCTCCTTTTTCTCAGCTTTTGATGGACATGAAATATGTAAGGAATGCTGGAGGTGTTACCCAGAGTGTGAACGCTGTGTGTGCTGACAAAGCGGTATATTTTTCTCAGAATAAACGCTGTGATAGGATGCTGACGGCCGCTCATATCAAATCAAATTAATGAAGCGTGATTGGCGTGACTATTATAAATACAGTGGGGCCTGAAATCTAATTTAAATCTGGAAGTTTTAGGAAGTTTGCAGCAAGGAAAAGTTATTGCATACAATGAAAATGAAATATTTCATATTCTGCACTATTTCTAGGTCACTAATCATTGCTGACGTCTTTAGAGCACAGCAAACAGTTATTTATTCCACAGCGTTTCACCGCGGATTATTAATACATACATTTTAATTCAATTAGTATAATAAGTTTTGTGTTAAAAAAGTTTTATTCATATTTGCAATGTTGTTAGTTTTTTTTACACCACTGAATTTATTGCTTATTATATTTAAATTTCATAATTGAGTTATAGTTTAATTAATAGCGGCGGCAGCACAATTCCGCTGACTAAAAGGACAATTATAAACACACAATTATTTATAATTTATTTTGCATAATATTTTAATACAATTTATGATTTTTGTACTTGGATTTTACAAAGTTTTTGTATTGTAAAAAATATTTACATGTATATGTTTATATCATAAAAATTATATATAATACAATTATATAAGTATATTTCATATATAAAAATAGCATATTTTTCTTAAAAATATATTTTTTTATTTTATGCTAAATTTGGTACAACTTTGGACACCATTGTATTTTTTAATGCAAATTAATATTGATTTATTAATCACTTTATATTTCAATAACAATTGTATTATATACATATATACAGTATATATATATATATATATATATATATATATATACATATACACTTTCTAACAAAGGTATCAAAACACATAGTTACAAAAAAGGTTTTGAATACAACAGAAATCCAGCCGTTATGTATTGAATATTATGTAACCAGAGAAAAATGGCTTTAAAGTGGCATGCACAAACAATAGCAGAGCAAATGGCCTTTCGTTGTTTAGCCGTTGATTTGTATCTACAAGGTAAACAGCGATTCTCCATCTCTCTTATAATCTCTAATATGATTTTCAGCATTTGTTTGTCTTTGGATTTTGTGTAAATTTGAGTGTATTTCCTGCTGTCCGCCCGTCTCTCTGTATTTGTCCGTTTCTCTCTGAAATGCGCTGATTCATTGACTTGACAATGAAGTGAGCGGGTGGATTGTGGTGCTCTCTGATGGGTGGATATTTGCGTCCGGGGTTTGTGGTAATGCAGTTACATGGCCGGCAGTGTGTGATGAATAGAAAGTCTCCTGTGCCGTCATATGAGAAATCACAGTGGAGCTGCGCACCAGACTCTGCTTCTCACTTCATGAAGTTTTATAGTGCCGCTTCTCCTGTTATGGCTTTTGCCACAATGGAGAGATGCAGACGTATGACTGCAGTGATATGCGCGTGTGTGTGTGCGTGTGTGTAATGGCACAGGGGTGTAATGTACATAGTAAAAAGCCATTGCACTAGAGTGATCCTCAGGGATTTGACTTCCCACAATCCTGAAACAAGAGGAACAGCTGAAGTATCATGTCCTTTCTTTTGTGCCTAGCAAGTCTGTATCAGGGCCATGTTTTTTGGATATTTACTATGGTAATACCATAAAGTTATATTTTAAATGACCATGTAGCATGATATTGAATGTACTGCAGTACTTCTCTAAGTATTAAGAGAGACTTTTTGTATATTTACCATAGTATTTATTATGGAAGGTCATTTGTGCCAAAAAAATAAAAATCATGCCATGGGACAAATATTAGTTTGAAATAGCAAGCCAAAATTATGAGATAAAGGCTGATCTTTTTTACACTGACAGTTATGTTTTAATGTTATTTTGACTTTTTGTCACAATATTGCTATCTCATCAATTAAAACCAGCTTTACTGATGAAAATCGCCCAGCCCTTGTATATAGCATGACATTGAATGTACTATGGTATGTCTCTAAGTAGTAAGAGATGCTTTTTATATATATTTACCATGGTATTTATTATGGAAGGTCATTTGTGCCACAAATAAATAAATAAATAAATAAAATCATGCCTTGGTAAATATCAATTCAAAATTATGAGATAAAAGACAGACTCTTAATAGTCAAATATCATAATTATGTTTTGATGTCATTTTTGACTTTTGACAATATTTTTTTAGCTCTTAATGTAATAATTGTGACTATAATAAAGTATCAAGTCAAAATTATGAGATAAAAGACTCATAATAGTCAAGTATGACAATGTATATTAGAATTTTTATTTTGTTTGTATCTAATTTTTTTCTCATAAATGTTTTTTTTAGTCATATGTCATTTTTTCTCTTAATTCCTTTTTTATAAACTCTCATAATTATGAATTTTTATACATTTCAAATTTTTACTCTGTCATTTTTTTAATGTAAATCTTTGACGTTGTCACAATATTTCTAGCTTTAAATTTAATAATGATCACTTAGTATTTCATAATTGAAATTATTTCAATTTTTATCTCAAAATCTCATACATTTTATCTCATGAATTACCTTTTTTTCTTAATTGATTGAATGTCATTTTCAAGTATGTATCTCAGGGTGTACTCACACTAGGCAGTTTGAACCGTGCGCTAGTGCGTTTGACCACCAAAGCGCGGTTCGTTTGACTAGTGTGAGTGCTCCGAATCGTGCCCGGGCGCGGTACGTTTA
>JAUCMU010000047.1:7897944-7909752 GCA_032275025.1 Enteromius treurensis | reverse complement strand
GGCCTCCATAATCCTCAAATAGAAGATGTTTGGGACGACCAGAACCCTTCCTAGAGCTGGCCGTCCGGCCAAACTGAACTATCATGAGAGAAGAGCCTTGGTGAGAGAGGTAAAGAAGAACCCAAAGATCACTGTGGCTTAGCTCCAGAGATGCAGTCGGGAGATGGGAGAAAGTTGAAGGAAAACCAGGCACTTGCAACACTGAAACCGACGGTAGTAGTGAAATTTACCTCAGAGGACTTTAATATTTATATTACTGTAATGGTGCTGCGGAACTCTTGTAAGTAGTTTACCTAGCCTACTGTTTATGTGTTTTGAAATCATATTTCCCATATATTCTCTCTCTTTTGTTTAATTTATGCCTTTATATCACAATTCTATCACACACAATATTGCTGTTTATCCCGCAGTGTGTTTTTGAATGAGATTAGCTATGCAGAAACATGCCATGCTCCTTGTTTTCTCTTCTGAAAGACTATATGCTGTCAGAGAGGACAGGGTCTGTCTGTGTGTGCATCACGCTGAAGATGTCCCTCATTATAATGTGATAGCGACCAGATTGTATCCCATTAGGGAAAACAACACAAGGTGTGCAGCATATGAAATGCTTTATCACTTTGGCAATTCAAATGTAGGTAGGCTATAAAATGGGACTGTATATATTTTGGTGCAATCTTAGCAATCGTTTAAGAAGCTAGGGCTCATTTATTGATGAGGCTAATTGTACTCAGAATTGCATTTTGATTTATGATCCACCATTAATCGATGAATGAACGAGCAAATAGACAATACACACAAATAGTATTCAAATGTATTGTTAATTGTCCTCAGGGTACATCTGAAAAGATTAAGAGAAATTTAGCATTGCATCACTTGGGCATGGACTTTTTCTATTGAAAGAAGCGTTATAAGATTATGGACTCGCATTTTGGCCAAAAGCGATGGTTTAAAATTAAAATGCCTTAATGATGAATTCATTTTTTACCGGCTTGCAGCTTTTCTCAAGACATTAATAGATGTACTTACTATTACTTGTGGGTTATTACAATGTTTTTATCAGCTGTTTGGACTCTGATTCTGACAGCAGGGGATCCATTGGGGCGCAAATGATGTAAAGCTAAGCTTTTAAAGAAACAAACTTCTTTGGATCCATCTTTGATAGCCTGAAGGTGAGTGTATTTTCCGCAAATTTTCTTTTTTGAGTGAACCAGCAACCAATGCAGTCAAGCTCCAAAAGCTCCTCCCTCCTTTTTCCTTTTATGGTCAACAATGGTAAAAAGCTGGTTTGGGAAAGACCCGAAGGAGACTAAAGTATTTGTTGTTAATCAAACTGCTTCTCAAAAAAGATGCTGTATGTCATAACCGTACACTTAAATCATTACATAATCCAAAGCTAACAAAAAGCCATCTCTGCCAGATCTCCTCATTCTTATCTGCGAGGGCAGGCATCTGAAAACAGACCATGCATTATTCATTACCGAGAAGTTACACAAGAATAAATGAAGCAGTCTGTCGTCATTTGCACTATGAGACTAATTGGCTACATTCAAGCCCCTTTGGTCCTGGGGATGAGTTTAATTAAGTTCAGGTATCGAATTAAGATCATGGCACAGATTTAAATGGCTTAGCCTGGGCTAAAAATAGACAAGTGCTCCATGAATCTCTATGCGGTACTTTAAGTAAGGGCGGAGTTGGAAACCCATTTTTTGGTGAGAGAGCTGCAAATTAGTCACCCTTTTACTATACAAAAAGTTCATCTTTAATAATATGTCTGTGTTGGACTGATTGGGAAGGAAAAGCATGTAAACTCCCATGATACAAATTTAAATTCATTGCACGTAACGAAATAAAGTTGGCTATTTAATTGGCTAAACTGAACATTTAGTAAGGCTGTTATGACCTTATCGATGTGCTGGAGTATGAGAAGGATTTTTACTCGGATTCGAGCTATAAGTTATTGTGAAATGAGGAATTACAGGGTTTTAGTACGACCGTCGCCCACAGGATTGGTAAGTCAGTAGTGAGCAGTCAGCAGTCAGTAGCTCTGGGAGCAGCAGCCTGAAGATTACAAATCCTGTTTTAAAGCGCCGCTTTTAGCCGCACATACCCACGCACTCCCATACGTCAAGGCCGCATATTTAACAAGGGAAGCTTTCCTCTTTTTCATCTCTCCATGAGAGAAGTGAAGGCTTAGAGATGTTTGCCTTTGTTCTCCTTGTGGAGTTTGGTTTTATTCTTCTTCTTTTTTTCCCCTTTTTGTTAACGTGTAGGTGTTTTGGGTTTTGTAAAACACCTCAATAGGAAGTTTTGACAGAAAGGATTATGGGTTAATGGTAATAGGCTTTAACAATATGTCATTTGTGTGTTGTACCACTTTAGTGTATTATTTTTTACTTTTTTTATTTATTTATTTTTGGTTTACAAAGCTTTATAGGTTTCTGTGGTAAAACTTATGCATTTATTTATTTATTTGACATTTAATAACAGTAGTATTTAAACATATAGTTTTATATAATTTATTATAAATATTGTAACAACAAGAACAGCAATAATAATATAAAAACAACAACGAATAACAAAAACAGCTAATAATAATAAACTCAGCTTGCTGTTGTTAATATTTTAGTTATATTTGGTCACATTAATTGTAATATTATGTTTATTATGATGCATATTTGCATATATTTTATTTACTTATTATAGGTTATTTGCAATTGCTATTACTAATAAAAATAATGCGAATTATAGTTAAGTGTAATTTATAAAATATAAACTAAATAATATTTAATGTTGTTACTTTCTAAAATGTATAAACAACAACAGCAATAAAATAATAATATTATTTATTTAATTATTATTTTTTATATTAATAATGCAGTTTAAACAACAACAACAATAATAAATAATATATAAATAAAAATGTATTATTATTACAGTTGTTATGACTTCTTTTTATATTAAATTTTATATTAATTTAATAACCTGTTGCTTGTATTTTATGTAATTTAACAACATCAACAACAAAACAACAATGTTAATAATAATAATAATAATAATAATAATAAAAAGGTATTTTTACATTTCTGTTATTTTTATTATAACGCTGTAACAACAACAATTGTTATTACTTATAAATAAGTTGTGTCTTTTTTAACATTAATGACAGCAACAACAACAACAACAACAACAATAATAATAATACTGTTGTGGTTTATAGTTTTGTTTTATTTTATATTTTTTATATTTATTCTAATTTATTAATTTATTTGTTATTATAAGTATATACATGTAAATGATCTTAAAAAATCAATTGCGTTTTAGTGCTAGATTTGAAATCTGACATTTATACAGGCTATTACGCTTGCACATATTGTCTAATTGTCACATTGTTAGATCCCATGTCTTTAGGCTGTCAGTGTTGCTGTCCAAGGTGCTGAAAAAGGTTCA
Source organism: Enteromius treurensis (assembly GCA_032275025.1). NCBI lineage: Eukaryota > Metazoa > Chordata > Actinopteri > Cypriniformes > Cyprinidae > Enteromius > Enteromius treurensis. The sequence goes on along the minus strand of JAUCMU010000047.1, from coordinate 7,906,305 downwards.
GCCATTTGGACCTAGTATTTTAAACACTAACATAACTGCGCTCGCCAGAGAGATCGTCAGGAGCAGCTGAGAACAGTTCTCGTGTTAAATAGCCTTGTTTTACGTTGGCCTAGCTTGTGCTTTTTATGCATTGGATTCAATTGAGTTTGTTCCAGTCAAGAAATCAGTCTGTGGGCTTCAGACAGACAGCCTACCTGCCATTATGGCGCCCAGTCAACTGCTTTGGCAGTTCGGATGAGTGTAAATGCGTTTCTTTGAACAAATTTGAGTTTCAGAGGAAAACAAATAATTACTTTCGCGTCCTCGTGCATTGTCAGCCGGTGGAGTGAGGGAAAAAGGTTCAGCCTGAACGTTATTCCAACGTTTGACAGAGTGCCAAAGCGTGTGCGTGCCGCCTGTGAAAACAAACTCATCTTGTTGAAAGCGTTCCCTTTCCCGATTGTTCCCACCTCAGTGCATCGCAATACAATTAACGGCGGATGCAAATCACGAGCAAATCATTCTGTTCAACACCGAAGCGTCTGCTTACCTGAACACACATCCTTTAGGCTATTTAATGACTGCTTTGCCCGTACTAATCTGTTCATCCATATGACAAAAATACTCGCTAGATTTCCTCGGCTGAGTGGCCGCTCTCTCTCTTTAATGCTGTGCTTCTTTTAAACCCTCCCTTACCCCCTCGCTCTACATATTTACTCTCGCAATCCCGTCCCCATCAAAGCCATTTTTTCTCTTCTTTGCTTTTCTCTGGGGATCGGAGGCCTAAAGCTCCCCTACAGCCAGTTTGCAGATTCTCTACGTGACCCGGCAGGCCTCGCTTGCACTAATGCCTTTTAAATTTAGAGCATTCACACCAGAGTCTTTGCTGCCGATGGGAGGCGTGAACTCCTGTTTCCTGTGTTTGGGAACCTCCAGCTCAGCTTGACTAGCGGGCCTGTCGGGATCCATTTATAATCGCCTGATTGCTATTGTTTGATGTGCGCTGTTTGTTTCAGGTTTTAAGCAGGAGTGAGGCTTATGCTTAAGAAGAAACTGTTTCAGGACAATTAAAATTAATAATGCACATTCAAGTAAGTTTGAGCTTTTTAAGGACTTACTGGAAACCAAGACAAAAATACTGATTAAGACAATTATTACTTTATATATATATTTTTATATCTATTTAACTTAGTATTTTAATTATTTATATACATTAATATAAAAATAAATTTTCTTTTTTTTTGTAATAATAATAATAATAATAATAGTTTTATTTATACTAGTACTACAACTGCAACTTATTATTATTATTAAATTGTAATGAAAATGATAAAAAATTATAGCAATATTTATAACCAAAAATAGTTCTAAAAATTGGTTTAAATAAAACAACAGCTACATATATATATATATATATATATACACATACATATACATTATAAATGCATTGTTGTAAAAAATTAAATGTTTTTTTCATAAATGCATAATAATAACAACAACAACAATAATGCTATGTTTAAATAAATAAATACATTAATTATTATTTTGATGATGGCTTTATTTTTTCATTGTGAAAAACAACAGTGAAAACAACATTTGTACCCCATTGATTTTCATTGAATGGGAAAACACACAGAGAGAGATACAGAGAGAGAGAGAGATTTGTTCCATACTCATACAAGTTTGTGCGTAAATGATGTCAAAATTGTCATTTTTTGGGTGAACTGTCCCTTTAAGGCATCTCATGAAGTATCTCAGGTTAAGGTCTCTAAGTTGGCATGATTGTGTAGCTCCAACCTAAACAAGGTATTTTAATTTAGAAGTCCTGTTCTTTTGGTGTATGCAGCGAGCTTTAGCCTTTGTTCTCGGGTTTGTGCATAATTGTAATGGGGTCTCATTATAAACTATCTGCATAAATGGAGCAGATAAAAAAGATTACAACGCGTTCTTGGGCTTATGATAGGAAATAACTGCTTTGGTTTCCAATTAAGCTTTCGTTTATAATTAGCCGAAAGGCTCCTTCGACCCCTTTTGCTTCAACCTCTGCTTTATAATCCCCCTCCCCAACACACACACACCATGTCCACCCCAGTTTTCCCCATGTGCTCCACGGCAAGAGAAATTAGATCAGTAGCCCATGCATTCATGCAGAAAGCTCACAATTTCTGCTTTAATGCAGTCAGACAGTGAAGCCAGTGTCAGTCCGGCATTGACTTTACATGCAGTAGATGTTGGAAGTTCAATCATCCATGCCATCTCATGATAGCTGCACTCTTCTGACCATCTACTATTGTTAGAGTTAGAAAAGTTAATGTTATTTATTCATTTACATAAAAAAAAGTTAAAATTTTATATAAAATAATATAATATAATATAACACATTTTTTATACGTATATATACATGTTTTGCTTCACAAATTAATGGATACTGCCATGCAATTATTATTATTATTATGAGTGGTAGTAGTACTGTAGTAGTTGTAGCAGTATTAGCAACAATAATCATCATTACAATCATCATAGTAATACAGATTAATTGAGGATTTGTTTTTATTTATTTATTTTACAAGAGTATATTACAAAGAAACCACGAGACCAAGCTGATAGTATGTACTACTACTAATCATAATCATAAATACAAAAAAAAAACATCATTGCCAAAAATTAATTAAAGGTCCAATTTTTTATTTTAAATTGTTTTTATTTACAAACAAATATTATAAAAGATGCAAAACACTAGACAATATAATAATAATAATAATAACATAATAATAAAAATAAAAATAAGTCAGAGTTTATTAAAAAGAAACAACAACAACAAAAACATCCAATAGTATATAACAACAACAATATATTATTTACTTATTATTATTATTATTATTATTATTATTATTACTACTATTTTGCCTGAGATTGATTTATTACAAATAAACAAACAAACAAACAAACAAGACACGACAGAAGGCAAAGTGTTATGACTGAACCTGTAAAAAGTGACAGTAGAATATCAAAGTCCAATATAAGGATAAAAGAAATCATAGAACTCACTGAGAGAGCATCAGTACTAGTTTAATACCTCTGTCCTTAACATTCCAACATGAATTCTCTAGCTTCAACATATCAAAATGACCCACCGCAATCATAAACCACCATCTTGACAGCCCAAGCTTCTCCACCAAACCACTGCTAAGTTGTAGCCAATACAATTTGCGACGGTGCACAGCACAAATGCTATTTTTTCCCCCATAATTACCCAGACCTTTACTAAGCAGGGCCTCGCTACAATATGTCAAAGCAGCTACTCAAGCAAGAGAGTGGTCATTTCAAATCTCCTTTCATCTGCCGCACCATCATCGGCCTTGAGAGTGAAGCAGAGAGTGGTTTCTTTTTCCAAGAGTCCTCTTTCATTTTGCGGACGAGAAAGACCATTAATATTGTCTTGCCTTGCCATACATCTAATAAACCGATAATACAGGCATGGCCCCCAGATGAAAAGAGAGCACATTACTTTCTGTCAGAGAGATGAGACATGAGGGTAAGCATAGAGTCTTGATGTACTCCATGTTTGGCTATAAGATACACTTTTTTCACAGACTGATACATGCCTGATTTCAGCTTGACTTCTGGATGTTCAAAAAATTATAGGGGGATGTGGGGTAAGATGTGCCACTTTTTACTTGATGTCAAGTCAAGGAGAAATGAGGCGGAGGGACACACCTAATTATATTCCAGGCTGGCCAGACCATTAAATATTCTTTATTTGCAACTTTTTGAGGTTTAGGTTGCATTTAAAATTTTATTTAGTTTCTTATCATCCTCTTAATACCTCACAGGTATGTGATGGGCTTTTTATGTAAAGTCATGTGACTACATTTGTCGGTAAGATGAGTCGGTCTTTCAAACTGCAAAACATATCCAACTTTATTGTTGTCCAGTGCTGCTGATCGTTCTGCTACAGATAAAATGCTTTTTGTCGACTGTGTTTTGTAATGAAAGATGACAGCGGTGGAGTTCATCGTCCTCAAAGGTCTCATGAGGAATTTCGATGAAAAAAGGACCCGATAAAAACTCATAGCCGCTATTAAAAGTCCTCTCCTTTCTCTTTTCACTCATTCGTATCTGTCCTTTTTACTGAGTCTTCAAGTATTTATGGCGAAGCTTCTTTCTGATCGTTCGGCTCAGCCGGGCTGGTCTGACTGACGGCTTAATCAGAATTAAGAAGACAATTGAACAGCTCAATCTGTTACCCCTCACACCCGCTCATGGTTTATTCATTTGTGATGTCATAATGTAAAATTCATATTATTTAATAATGGACTGTCAGTGTGTAGGTTAGATGAGTTCATATTTAATTGGGGGGTATTTAGTGTATAATTGGCAAATAATTTATGGAACAATGCTCGAGAACAATGAAACGAGATGAATACAACATTACTCACATCTTATTGCTTTAATGGAGAGAGAAAACATTTGTCAATTTAGACGTGGCATTATAAGGATCTTTCTAGGGATGTTAGACTGTTTCTAGTGATTCATATTCACACAAACCGAAGTAATCTAATTTGCTGTTTTATTTCTGGTCTTTTCGTCTATATAAAATAGTATTAGGAAATGTTGCAAGCTAGATTCAAACCCAAATTACCCAGACAAGCACTGTTGTTCAACATGCACACTTGGCCATGGCTCCAACATCCATATTCTCTTGATTTGATAGAAGGGATTTGGCTAAATAAAAATGCTGCTTATTTTTGACAGGCACTCTGAGCGTTATATATTATTTCCCCACACTGAGACTTTTTGGTCTTTGCTTTCCGGTTTGCTTATAGTTTCTTAACCTCTTTAGTGGCTCAGCATTGATAGGCTTTGAGTTTGAGACTTATCTGCTGCTTAGCTTGATGGAAAAACAGGATGAAGACAAAAGACCGGGAAACATTTCAACGGATGTCGGGATGAGAAAAAAAAAAAATCTAATTTATTTGTTGAATTGACACGAAATTACTTTTACTTTTAAACGGCGGCACACTCAAACAGCGAACAAAAGATTCCATACAGCTCATTTGAGAAATAAAAACATGACTTGAATTGACGCGGTTAAGCCGCGATTCCATTCCGCTTCTGTGTCGGACACAAAAGGGCTTGTGCTTATTGCTCGAGAGCCGCCCATCTGAACATCAATGTGATAAAGAGTGACGGCTGTACTGCACAATAAACAAAACAAAAACGTTTTGAACAGACAAATCATGAGAAGCATGCCGAATCTTAACACTTTTTTCTCTCCCGCGCACACACACGCACATCTTCCCCCTGCTTCAGCCTGCGATGCGACGCAAGGTTTTATTTCCCTGGTGGAAATATTGGACTGTCAGAGGCAGATCAATTGCCAGTGTCCGGGGCACTTCATGGTTCCTCTAATTATAATCTGCTGCAGCTGGTGCAGGGCCTCTTGTAGCTGTGGGGCAGCCATTGTAATAGAGGCATCACTTGGCGATAGATTGTAAGGGAGGCTTCTTGGCACCCCGTGCGAGGAGACTCACTGGAGCAGCAGGAGTAGGGAGCCAGGCAGACCTTATCTTCCCGCTGCATGTGTTCGCGTACTCTCCAGGGAAGTCCGTTAGTGATCACAAATTTGACACTGTCTGCCCAAATCCAGCCAGAGGACCCTTGGTATCCTGCCACGACACTGGAGGACCAAGATTCCACATTAACTCAAGTAGAGCACTCTGTGAAGGTTGAATCGGAGTGAGTTAGCACCCATTTTTCCCCTCAATAATAATAATAATAATCATATTTTCAGTGTCAAACAGAGTTTCGAATTTCAGTCCATTTTAAATATAGAATGATTTATTTTAAGTAAGAAAGTATAAGACCACTTTATTGTCCAGCTCAGGGGCAATTTGATCTGTAACATGGACGTTTACCATAACATACAGGACAAATACACAGCATTAAAATGCTCCTGTTATGCCATTTCATACCTCCTAGTATTGTTTTGGGAGTCTCCAACTATAGGTTTACATGCATGCAAGGTGAAAAAACACTTTTGTTTTCTCAAAATATGTGTTTAATATCACCTAATTTTGGTCTACAGCGTTTCGGCTGTGAGTCAATTCTTTATTTTAGGAGACAATTGCTGCGTCCGAAATCACATGCTGCTTAAGCAGGTACTACATTTAAAACCGAACGTACTACCCGACTGTTAAAAAGTATGTTCTATATAATATGAATGGAATTCGAATGTACTACGTCCGCCATATTGATGTTGTCACTTGTCATGCGTTGTGACAACAGCGCGAAAATTTAAACTTTCAATTAGTCATCCGTTTATTTAGATTGTGTTAGACTTTCCGCCATTTTTCGAGTATGACGCCTCCTCTCCCAGAGCCTCATGGGATAGGAAAGTGTCCATGGTATGCCTACTACAGAAATCGGGCGGAAGCAGTAGGTCATCCGGGTACTTCTCGCCTACTTTTCGAATATTATGAATTCGGACATACTACTCGCCTCACATACTGTTTTTCGCATACTATATAGTAGGGAAGTAAGCGAATTTGGACACAGCAAATAACTTTATTTATCGTGTACTTTCAAATGTATAACTTTGCAGATTGTTTACATACTTCTACATTACACTACAATATTGGAAATGGCATAATAGGAGCACTTTAATAAGTATAATATAATTATAAGATATCACAATTCGACATTTAATTACTTTGCTCAATTTAGTGCCTTGGCTACAAAAGTGTGTACAAAAAATGACAATCATTGACAACATGATTTTCCAGTAAATGTTTTTTGCAGGTAACATCGGTACACCTGTAGGTGGCGACAGGTGGTTGTCTGTTTTGAATGAGTAAGTCTTTGAATCATTTGCTTAAACTATTCGTTCAAAAACACTGACTCATTCAGGAGGCAAACAAGTGATTCCTTTTGATTAATTAATCATTAAGAGTCATTTATTCTATTGATTTGTCTATTGAAGTGAACTGACCTGTTGAGCGAGTGAACAAGTTATTGAATCATTCCGTCAAAGTGCCGCTATTATGGATTTTTGAAAATCACCTTTAAAATGCAGTGTGTAACAAAACTTATTTAAACGAGTCACTTAATAATTCAGTCAATCAGTTAGATAAAACCACATGTGTTGCTCAAAAACACTCATTAGTTCTGTGTTATCTTTGAAAGTGTTTTTATTAACAAAAACAGACAAAGTTACTGATAATATTAAAAAGTAACTTGAAATAACATTGAACTTGAGGTAACATTTATGTTCACGTTGTATGGCTCTATTGACATCTAAAGCAAATTAAAAAAATATATATATAACTTTTTATGCTCTCTGGTAGTATTCAAACCCACAACCTTGCCAATTCTTGCACGAATAGGGACGTATCCGGAACGTATTTATATCGGATCCTATCTGAACAGAACTAAAGGACAGAAGATATGTTGATAGAGGAAAGGAGAGTAGAGAGAGATGCCTGACAGTTCAGGCATAGATACTTCAAATTAAACCAAGTTATATAAGCAGATGTTGGCGGAGCGCTGTGGGCTATGGCTGGAGATGAGTAAGACTCCCTGTCACTAGGTTGAAGGGGGGGAGGGAGAGATAGAAAGAAAGGGAGAGTGTGTGTGTGAGAGAGAGCGCCTGAGGGGTTTGGGGAGACAGGGAGGGGTTGCGGCTGTCAGCCTGCCAGGGGTGGCTGAGAGCAGAGAGAAAGATGGTGAATGTCAGAAGAGGGGAGGAAGTGAGTGAATTACTTTAAGAAATTCAGAGAGGGAGAGAGGGATGTAAGGATAAAGAAAGGGAAAATAATGATGCCGGTGAGAGACTCCAGAGGTGTGTCTTGCATGTGTGTCGTCGTATTTGCTGTAGCGCGCCGTTGGGCAAATATGTACTCGCCCCTTCCTCGGGGTTCTTAATCATCTGAAGCTCACCCAATGAGAGTTCCTGGTTGTGAATTTAACGATGCAGCTCTTATTACTCGTCAGGATGACCTGATTCTTTGAAAGTCTTTTTTTAAATAATTGTTGTGATTTTTTTTTGGTCCATTGCTTGTTTGTCTTACTGAAGTAATATTGCTGTGAGGTTGGCTCATCTTTAATTAGTGTTAGCCTCGTTTTAATATAGTACAACAGTGAGTGAATGCCAGCTTGTTTTGCTGCCTTTCAGGAAGTATATTTGCTTTCCATTTTCTCTGTATGGAATATCAAAAAACTGTAATTTGAATTATAAACTAACGTGCAATATATTGATTCTAGATTGAATTATATATTCGTAAATTACAAAGGAAAGATAATTATTACAAAATATTAAAATTATATATATATATATATATATATATATATATATATATATATATTATATAAAAAAAAACAGTT